>CAJHQP010003515.1:0-66661 GCA_905132765.1 Moricandia arvensis
AAATGTTGACTAATTTTATTATTTCAATTATGAAATCAACACCGAAACCTAATTTTAAATTTGCCATAATTCAATCATAATATGGTTATGCATTAAGATTGAGAAGATAGACTAACCTTGATCTGTGTTTTTTTTTTGATTTGGTATTTAAATCAATCCACAATTTGATCTTCTCCTTCCTTTGATCTTTCCTTTAAATTTTTCTTTGATAGACTATTCACTTTCTTACCTTACGGCTTCAACCTTTTAACGTGATGTTTATAGTTGCAAACACAAGGAACTCTTCTTGCATAAGAAAGTTCACGTGTCTCCTGTACTTAAACCACCACCGTGTGAATATATATATATATATATATATATATATATATATATATATATATATATATATATATATGTTATTGTGCCCTTTAATTATCACACCATTTCATTTGTATTCTTTCAACACAAACTATTTTATGTGTAATTAATATATGCAAGCACAATCATAACACATATATACAAATGATAATATATAACCATTATAGAAGAACTCAATTATAATTACATAAGGTAAGGCAAAAGGATTATCAACACACCCAAATTCTATTGTTTTTAACCGAAACCGATACATCACGGTATCATCTTTATATAAGAATTCATAATTTTAATGTAACTTGATTTTTATATTAAACTAATAGACACATAGGTCATATAAAATATAAAATATTCTTACATTTTCCCACTTGACTTTTGTGTCGATTTAAGGGTTCAATAACTTTAATGTGCATTTTTACATCAAGTCACTTGATCTTTACTAAACTTTGAACTGATCGAATCATGACGGTTGTATGTCATTAAACGGCATAGTTCATTCCATGTATCACAAATCAATTTCAGTTTTATATCAATCTTTATATGAGAAGAACTTTTATTTCTCAAACCAAAACATATGTTATCTACAAACCATAAGTGTATACACGTACTTTAATGATAACATAATTAATGAATCATAAACATAATCTTTAAGGGAATTCTTTGTTTCAAATACATAATAAGCATCCCATAACTAAAATAGCAAAACCTTATCTATAATACCCATACGCTCTATATGGCCATTGAACGCCTTGAGTGGTAAACCTTTAGTTAGCGGATCCACTACCATCATGTTTGGTCTTATGTGCTCAAATGACAATCTCTATTTCTGAACTTCTTCTTTAACAGACAAGTACTTTAACTCCATGTGCTTAGCACCCTTCGAGTACTTGTTGTTCTTTGAAAAGAAGACAACTGCAGGATCATCGCAATGAATTCTCAGTAGCTTGGCTATAATGTCGACAATTCGAAGCCTTGAGATAAAGTTCTGCAGCCATAATGCATGAATTTTCGCCTCAAAGCATGCCACAAATTCAGTCTCCATAGTGAAAGTAGCAATGACATACTGTTTTCTACTCTTCCATGTTATTGCTCCCTCACCTAACATGAACAAGTAACCAAACATTGATTTTCTGCTATCAACGCATCCGGCATAGTCTAAATCTGAATATTCAATGACTTCTAGCTGATCAGATCTCCTAAATGTAAGCATGTGCTCTTTGGTGCCTTGCAAGTACCTCAAAATCTTTTTTGCAGCTTTCCAGTGGTCTATTCCGGGATTACTTTGATATCGACCCAACATTCCAACAGTAAAGCTGATATCAGGTTGATTACATGTCTGGACATAGTTCAAACTCCCAACCACCGATGCATAAGGAATTCTTTTCATTTGTTTACGCTCCAATTCATTCTTAGGATATTGCATTTTACTAAACTTGTCCCCCTTCTGAATTAGAGTTATTCATGAAGAGCATTTTTCCATTCTATATCTCTCTAAGATCTTATTAATATATCATTTCTGAGACAACCTTAACAATCCTTGCGATATATCTCAAAATATTTCGATCTCGATCACATAAGATGCCTCACCCATATCTCTCATTTTAAAGTTCTTGGAGAGATACTTCTTTACATCATCTAACACACTCATGTCGTTTGTAGCAAGCAAAATATCATCAACATATAGGATTAATATCACAAATTGACTCCCATTGATCTTAAAGTAGATACATCAATCACCAATGATCTTTATAAAATCATATGATGTGATGGTATCATTAAACTTTATATACCATTGCCGAGAAGCTTGTTTTAGTCCATATATTGAATTTCTCAACTTATACACCAAATTTTCTTTTCCCGCGATCACGAAACCTTCAGGTTGGTCTATATATACTTCCTCCTCGAGATGTCCATTCAGAAAGGCAGTTTTCACATTCATCTGGTGAAGCTCAAGATCATAATGAGCCATAAAGCCAAAACAATTCTAAGAGAATGCTTCTTTGAAACATGAGAGAAGGTCTCTTTATAGACGATGCCATCATTCTGGATGAAACCTTTAGAAACAAGGCGAGACTTGCGTCTCTCAGCATTACCTTCCGAGTCACATTTAGTCTTATAGACCTATTTACAGCCAACGGTTTTGAAACCATCGGGCAACTCTACTAAGTCCCATACATGATTGTCGCTCATAGATTTCATTTCTTCTTTTGAGGCATCAAACTACTCTTCAGAGTTGTCACTTTCCATGAAAATTTTGAATGAGATCGGATCTTCATCAATGCTTAAGTCACATTCATCTTCAATAGTATAAACCACATAATCATTTGAAATGGCAGATCTTCTTTCTCTTCCTGATCACTTTAAAGGTATTTGTGGTTCACTATTCTCTTCTTGAATTATGATATTTTCATCAACAATAGCTTAAGCTAGTGGGACTGGCACATTATTATGTTGTCCTGTTGTGTCATTAAACTTTTATGTAACAATAGGAACAACTACCTCAGGTCGAACTATAGGTGAAGAAACTTCAACATGAACTACATTAATGTTCACCTTTCGTGGTTCACCACTCCCACTAGTTTCACCGTTTTAAATGAACCTAGCATTACCCGAATCAACTATTCTCGTACTATAGTTAGGACAATAAAATGTGTACCCACTTGATTTTTCAGGATAGTCAATGAAAAATCCACTGACAGTCCTAGAATCAAGTTTCTTTTCTTGTGGATTATATAGTCACACTTTCTTAAACTAGGTTTTTTCCCTTCCACATTTCATAAGGAGTCTTTGAAACTTCCTTACTAGGAACCGGTTCAGTACATATGTTGCAGTCATTAATGCATATATACACAATGAAAAGAGTAAAGAGAAATTACTCAACATGCTCCTAACCATCTCTATTAAGGTACAATTTTGCCTCTAAGCTACACAATTCTGCTGAGGAGTACCATGCATATTGTATTGTGCACAAATGCCTTTACATTCAAGTAACTTTGCAAATGGATAAAGACATTGTCCACTTTCATCGATTTTTTCATAAAATTCACGACCTCTATGAGATCTCACTACTTTTACATTTCTATTTAACTGTCTTTCCACTTCATCAATGAATACCTCTAAAACATTCACATATTTAGATTTTTCATTCAGTAGATAGGTATATCCATAACGTGAGTAATCATCTATAAATGTGATGAAACATTTTTCGCCACTCCATGAAGGAGCATCGAAAGGGACACATATGTCAGTGTATATTAACTCAAGAAGTTGAGTGCTTCTTGTGGTTAGTTTCCTTAATGCATGTTTAATCTGATTTCCCTTAATACAGTCTATACATGCATCTAGGTCACTGAAATCTAATCGAGAAAGAATTTCATTTTTATCAACTTCATAATTCTTTTTTTTTGGAAATATGACCTAGTCGTTGATGCCACAAGAAAGCAGAATTCTCATTAGTTACGCTACGCTTAATACCTCGACTTTCAACATTAAATAGGGATTCATAAAACTTTGCTTTATGGTTAAACTTATAAAGTGAATCAAATAAAATACCACTACCATAAAAGTAACCATTTCGGTACAATGAGAAAACACCATGTCTTAATACTAAAACCTAAATTGTCCAACTTACTAACAGAAACAAGATTTTTGGCACACTCAGGTACATAAAGACATCCTTCAAGATCCACATGACTTCCAGTGTCCAAGATCAATCTATATGTCTCAATGCTTTCTATTCGCGCTTTCATCAAGTTTCCCATGAACAAGTATTGTTCAGGTCCTCTTATGGACTGGATCAAACTGGATCCTTATTTAATATGAGACACATGAGTAGTAGCACCATAATCTAACCACCAAGTATTATTAGGAACTTCAACAAGAATCATTTCATAGCAAACAAAGCTGTAATGTTTACCTTTCTTGTCGAACCAACCCTTCCTCTTAGGACTATCCTTCTTAAAGTGTCTTACTTTCTTACAAAAAGCACTTCTTTTCTTTCTGGATTTGAATTTGAGGTCCTTTCAAGAAGGTCTTAACATTCCTTTTAAATAGGTATTCAGAGCTCAAGCACTTGAGTGATAAGAACATAAATGAAGATGCAACGATTGAGACTTGATGCAAATGGTAAAGGCAACTGATGAAGATTCATGAGAGACTGAGAGATTAAAGAGACTAAGTGAGAGATTAAGGAGTCTGGGAGACTAAATGAACCAATGACTTAGAGAGAATTCAAGACTAAAATTATGAAGAGGAGATAACTCTTTACTTAAAGTTTACAAAGGATAAACAAATGCTTAAATAGAAAAATACACTTTGCTATTCGAAATTAAACCTAAACCAGAAGCATGTGAGTCAACAAGAAGAGGAGCCTCGGTTTGAATTGTGTGGACCAGAATCCACACACGCTTGGACAGTCTGGAATAGCTTCGGCGCGCCTAAGGGAGGAAGCTTTCTACCTCCTTCCTTCCTTGCCAAAGGTATCTTCTCAGCATATTCCTTCTAATCCTCTTAATCATAATGACCCTTCAGTCCCTTATCAACAAACATTCACAAGGGAAGTGGTTTGGTTCGGCCCAAATTGCCTAAGCCAACCTTATCTTCAAAACTAATCAAACCGAGCAGGATTCTCGACCGTACGGACGAGTGTACGGACTACCTGTCCGTACACTTCACCCTTATTTTTCACATCGCCCAAATGTAGTTTAAGGTCGAACAAGAAGTGTTTTAGGTCGGCCATATGCGTACAGTCCGTACGATCAACCTTATTTTTGCACTTTCGCCCAATAGATCTCAGATCTTCCCAAATAATTCATAAAGTCCTTATTGGCCTTCTTCTTGTTGTTGCAAAGGTTTCTGGACTCCTTCTTGGCCTTCTTCTTGTTGTTGAAAAGGTTTCTGGACACTCTTTATGTTTTTATCAGATTTCTAATGAAGTTTAACCCAAACTTTGCACATAGACCTTTAATGAGTCATTTTCTCACTTCACGTTAACACTCCCTCTCAAGCTTGACTCTAGTGATCGTAAGTCAATCTTGACTCTAGTGATCGTAAGTCAAGCTTGGAACCCTGAAGTCTCTCCCTATTAAAAACTTTACCAAAGAAAACTCTCCTTAAGGATAAAAGCTTCATAAGGAAAAAAGGAAGATCCTTCAAGGCCTAAGGATTGGCCATTGAGCCTTTGTGCCTTTAAACTAATGTGGTTGGACACAAAGGACTTTGGATCATGGCCTAAACAGGTGCAGCAACAACTCAAAGCTTGCGTACACTTCAAACTCAGCTTGACCTCTTTATAGACCCGGTTTGGAACTCCCCCTCTCAATGGACTTCATATCCACCTTAGAGAAGCTAGGAAACGACCATGATCATTTTCAGTGAGGCTCAAGCAATGGTACCTGATACAGTATCCCAAAGGTGCATCAGTACTTATCAAGAATGCAACAAGTTCAAACGGATAGTATACTTAAGGCAAAGCAAAATAGTTAAATCAAAACCAGTGACTCAAGCAACCTAGACATTATTCTAAATGATGCAAGATAACAATGATGGATTTAACTAAGGCAAATGCACCAATACACAACCTATTTGACCAAACAGTAAGAATCAATTCAATCACACATTTTAAGTATCATTTTGAGACTTTAGAAAGAAATGATGAATGACTTGAATTGAATTGAGTTCAAGATACTTCCCTTCTGATTGTGTGAGGAGTGACTAGATTGGTTTCACCCTTGTATCCCTCACACTCGGCCAGTTGCAACCTCTTCACAGCAACACCAACTTGATGATAGGTTGTGTGGATCCTTCAGCTTCAATGTCAATCAACCCATCACAGAGGCCGCGTTGAAATGAACTTTCATACTCACACAACCAAGACTGCTCTGAACAGCCTCTTTGCATAGACACGCCATTGCATAGACCCGGTTCAATGATCCTTTGTTGAAGTCCTTGCAAATGCTTGATACTGAACCATGTATCATGCATATTGAGACTCCCCCTCAAGATTAAATCCGAGACTAAGGGAGGAGCTAAGCTTATGAGCTGAGAATGTTGTGGAAGCTTCACCAGAAGTCTGAGCAACGTGGCTCTGATACCGCAAAAGATTTTCAGAGCTTAAGCACTTGAGTGATGAAGAACATAAATGAAGATGCAGTGATTGAGACTTGGTTCAAATGGTAAAAGAAAACTGATGAAGATGGTGAAGATTCGTGAGAGACTGAGAGATTAAGGAGACTGAAAGACTAAATGAACCAGAGGCTTAGAGAGAATTCGAGACTAAGATTATGAAGAGGAGATAAACTCTCAACTTTAAGTTGACAAAGTTGAAACAAATACTTAAATAGACAAATAAATTTTGCTTCTCGAAATAAACCCTAAACTAGAAGCATGTGTAGTCAACAAGAAGAGGAGCCTCTGTTTGAATTGTATGGACCAGAATCCACACACGCTTGGATAGCCTGGACCAGCTTGGGCGAGCCTAAGGGAGGACGCTTCCTACCTCATTCCTTCCTTGCCAAAGGTATCTTCTCAGCATATTCCTTCTCATCCTGTTGACCAGAATGACCCTTTAGTCTCTTATTCACAAACGGTCACAAGGGAAGTGGTTTGGCTCAACCCAAATTGCCTAAAACAACCCTATATTCAAAACTCATCGAGCCGAGCAGGATTCTCGACCATACGGACGAGTGTACGAACAACATGTCCACACACTTTGCCATAATTTTGCACATTGCCCAAATGTAGTTTAAGGTCGAACCATAAGTGTTTTGGGTTGACCATGTCCGTACAGTACGTACGAATGTTTGTACGGTCGGTCCTATTTTTGCACTTTCGCCCAATAGCTCTCAAATCTCCCCAAACACTTCACAAGGTCCTTTTGGGCCTTCTTGTTGTTGTAAAGGTTTTAGGACACTCATTATGTCTTTATCAGACTTCTAATGAAGTTTAACCCGAACTTTGCACATAGGCCTTTAGTGAGTCATTTTCTCACTTCAGGTTAGCACCTTTGTCCTTTCTACTTGGCATTCTTTTGTTTGTATTAGGACTTCCAAGACCTACTAGGTTAGTAACTTGGTCTTTCATCTTCCTTAATCTCATTTCCTCTTGAATTAGCATAGCCTTTAATATCTTAAAGTTCCATTTATCCTTAAAGGTGTTGTAATTCACCTAGAACTGGCTAAATTCAAGAGGTAAAGAGTTTATGATGAATTGGAACAAGAACTGCTCATGAACTTCCATTTCCAAGGTCATTAACTTTGCTGCAAGATTAGACATGTGCGTCACATGATCATGGATTGGCTGAGACCGGTCAAACCTTTTTGTAGTTAGCTCATTCATGAGGCTTCCTACAGTCGAATTGTCAGCCAATTATGATTGTGAACACTCCTTAATTTTCTCTATGAATTCCCTTGCTTTCTATGTTTTAGGCATTGATTGCTTACTACTTTTTGCCATCGTCAACCTCATAATGTTCAAACTCAACATGTTAGATCGCTCCCATCTATCATAACGAGACTTTTCAGATTCAAAGCTATCAACTGTAATAGCTGAGGGTTCCTCATCAGTTAGTATGACAGAGTCCAAATCTATTACACCCAGTGTAAACCGAATTTGCTCGAACAACTCACCATAGTTGAGGCCATTAAACTTTACCACAGAGTTAGCCGTTGCAAACACATTTGATGAAGCCATTATACCCAATGTAAACCAGATTTGCTCGGACCACTCACCATAGTTGAGGTCATTAAACTTTACTACATAGTTAGTCGATGCAAACACATTTGATGAAGCTACAAGCATTCATACATGTTTATCCTTAGTGCTTTGAGACTTTAATATATTCAGACTAGTAGAAATATTATATACAAGTACTTTTAATGATGCTAGTTATATATAATTTAATATTAATCAAATCTAACATTAGTCAAATAAGTATGTTACCTTTGGATATACATATTATCGACTATATTAAAAATGATTTAATTATTTTCCTATTATTAAGTTTATTCAACGATCTACCATTCGGTGATCTCCTAGAATATAAATAATAATATAATTGTTTGATAATTTTTTTAAATGTCATTTAGCATCCTTCTTGATCAATTAATAAACTATATAATTTTCATATCTATATGCAATATAACAAGATCACCATAGCGACTGTCATATTATAATATAAACATTAGAATTTAAGGGAAAAAATTAAAATTGTGTTAATATTTTATAACACAATTACTTTAAAAAAATGGACGGAAGCATTTTATTTTAAATTTAATTATTTATTTTAATTCAATAAAATAAATCCTAACTAAGCAACGATTTGATTATGCCTAACCGTTCCCTTATGTTCAAATGGTGTTGACTAAAACACCATTAAATGAAATATGATAAAAATTACATTAAACTTTACCGCATGATGCAAAATAAAAAATTCCCAAGGGAAAATGCTACTAATAAAATTCAAATCACTTTTTTTTTTGTCGACTTTATCATTTCATTAAGCCCAAGATAATTACAGAGTACAATTTTTTTCTACACGTATTTTACACTAGAAAACACGTGTACAATTCACACAAAAGGTTGGGACACGTGTTAAGAAAAGGGCATGCAGTCTTGAGAAGTTAGCTCCGCCGATGACTTTCCTGCTCTTCTCGCCGGTATGCTCTTCCGATCAACAACGCAGCTTCAATCTTCCTTTCCTCAACAAGCTCATCCACCAATAAGTTGTACTCATGAGATTATCACTTCCGCCTTCACCGTGTTCTTGAAACAAAGACCTCAACAAACACCAATAATTATATCTGGGAAATCTCAATCAATTTAGAGTAGATTCTATATTGGACCATCTCAAGAGATGCCAAATTTTACTGAATCTCTCGGCCATCAATCAAGATGAAACCAACTACTCAACCTTCCTTTACATCTGAGAGACTAACTCCAAAAACATTAAACGGAGGTAGATTTAAACTCATAGAAAAGGAGATTAAGGATGATTGGAGAAGTGAAGAACTTTGCTTCAATCGCTCGGAATAGAAATATGTTGCGGAAGGGGCAAGCTCGCCACAGCGAAAATATGAAGTCGGCTAAACCGAAAGGAGAATCGATCTAATGATCGAACTGTATTTTACACACCAAAAAACTCTGATCTATTGATCAGAACATCAAAACAAAAGCTTGATTCTCATATCTCCCCGTGAAAGATATTTGAGAGAGAACGGGGAAGGAGAGAAAAAAGCTCAAATGCAAAATTCAAATCACTTAATCATGCATGCTATGTCAGTTATTTCTAAGCAATTACGAACCAACACGATTTTATAATGTTTTGGAATCTATATATATAAAGAAGAGTTCTTTCACTCTTGGAGTTGCCACCTCATCAAATACTGCAAGGAGAATGTGACACCTGACACTTATATAACCAAGTTTTGTTGTGTTTAGTAACGATTGAATGTAGGCGTTTGAATTAACGTTATGTGGGCGTTTGAATTAACATTAAATTGCTTAGTTATAGACAAACCCAACCCCTACTAGAAAGTTGAGCAGGTTATTATCCACGATAGCTAGGTTTAGTTGTCTTCTTCGAGCTGGCTTCGTCATCTGGAGTTCTTCGTGAGGCTAATCCATAGCCATTAAGAACCATCTGCATTAATGGAGTTTCTTGAGGCTGGATGAGAAGTATCTGGATGAGAAATCATTGAGTAGATATTTGGTCGCGTCGTTTCGTCTTACAATCTTCCCTCCAAACTGTTACAGATTCATTGATTGATCGACATTAAGAACCATCTTTCTTCATTCTATGCATCCTTTCTCTCTTTAAGATGGTGAATCTATATATATAAAGAGGTATGCATTCATCCCGTAAACATCATCTTTTTCATTGCTCAAAGCACTAAAAACTTTCTTTGAGCAGAATGGCTAGCTCATCTCTCTTCTTTGCTGACTTGAAAGCCAGTGCTGTAACACCACCGTTGAAATCGGCAACTCAAATTTTTTGAAAAGAGGTGGCGAGATTAAGGGCTTTGATACCTTTCTCCTTGATGCAAGGTAGCTCTGGAGATTTAAAAACAAACCTTTCCCTTTTCTTTTAATATTTACAAGTGACGATAGAGCTAATCTGATAAAAATTTCCCTTCCACAACTCTGATTGGAAGGGCTTTATGCTGCATATTTCTATTTGAATTCTATTATTTGAAAGATCTACATGTTGTTTATCTATTTCTTTATCGATTATGTTTGGTTCCAGTAAAAAAAATTCTCACTCCTTGGATTATGTTTGTCAGTGAGCTCAATGTGGTATCTGATTACTGGACAAGCTATTGACGGAACTGAGAGTATGAAATCGGAATTCTGTGTTTGTGGGAATCTGATCAACCATGTGTTAGATCGAATCAATTATATTGTTTCCTCGATCACTGTGTCTGATGAACTCAAGCCGTGACCTTTTGTTCTTGAAGGCATACAAAGTATCGACTATTCGTTAAGAATTTGAGTCTTCTCATGAAATGCTCCAGATGATGATGCAGACATGTGAAACCAGTCAAATGTAAGTTACATCTGGTATTTGGCCTTATCTTTCTCCTTCATCATTTGTTTTTATTGTAAAGCAAATCCTAGCTTGATCAGTTCGGATTTTGAACTCATGTTCCAACCAGTCATTAGATGCTCCAAAACCATTTGATGTTGAGAGGAGGTGACATGCAAACAGTCTCTTAAATTGACAAAAGTCACTGTTACAACAGATGGCTCAGTTGATCATGTTTGGTTTTACAAGAAAAATATCAACGATACAAATCTTTTAAGTTGCAATAAAGTGGGCTTATTTAATTAAAAATTCTTGCTTCAAACTGCATAGAGTCTCTGATGCAAAAATTATACATTGAATTCAGATTACATCTGGTTTTTTGGGGGAAGATTTTAATGAGTTTTCTAATAAGTTGAACATTTTAAACTCTTCTTCAGGTGGCTATATCACAGATGAATGGACAATAATATTAATCCTGAACTCATGTCTTTAACGCCGAAGAGATGGGGATAAAATTGTCTCGAGGATGAATCACAAAGGCGAGAGAAATATGACCGCATGTCGATTGTCAACACAATTTGCAGAGTAGAGTGACAAGGTTCATTAGGTTCTTTGGAATCTTTGAAGAAATTCTGGTATTGTGTCTATGACTGAGCCTTTTGATAAACAAGTCGATTTGCCTTAGGTTTGGAAGATCAACATGGGGATTTTCCCCTGAGATGAGTTGTTTACAAGGTTCAAGACTCTGAGTCTGGTCAAACTTGAAAGAGAGGCTGGGATGCTTCCTTTGAGTTCATTGTTAGAAATATTAAGAACCTTGAGATTCTTTAACTCCGAGAAAATCGCTGGTGATGGACCCTGGAAGTGGTTAGTTTAACAAATAAACTGGCTTTTTTTTTTTTTTTTATAACAAATAATTCTTTAGCTGCAGAATTTTTGCAGATCATAAATGTGTTATACATTATGAATCTGGAGGAGAAAATGTATGACGAAAAAGTACAACTGAAGTCAGGAAATAAACATATAAAAAAAAATCCATGTTTTTCGTATTGAGAAGAATCAACTTACATTTTAAATATTAACTTTATTTATTATCAAAGTCAAAGTAAAAATATATTGAGAACAAAATAAAACAATTATACTTTCATGAATATATTAGTGTAAACTAACTAAATGATTTCTAATAAAAATAATATAATAAATAGTAAAAATTGTAATAGAAAATAGTAAAAATAATGTTATTTTAGTTGAGAAAAAGTTAAATATTTTTGTCACAAATTTCACCCAAATATAATATATACATATTTACATTATTTTGTTTATTCGCACGCCCGCCCGTAGGGCGGATTTACCCTAGTTTTATTATCATCAAACGTACGATTATATATATATTTAACCTAATATAATTCCTAACAGAAATAAAAGCAATTCATGCATGTCTAATTAGTTCTACTTTAAGAAAATTTAGATTCACAAACAGACACAACTTTACGATTGTAAATAAACCCAAATTTCAATGCGTAAAAAACCGTATCATGAATACATTTCCATGATAACAAAAACTCTAAAAATTGAAAGGAAATTACTTATACATGAATGCGTTTATCTATTATATATCTTGCCTTAGTGAACGACTTGACCATTATGACAATTCAACGTAACGACTTGATCCGTACATCATAAATGCATGAAGACAATTTTTTTCGCTAATTTCATGCACATATTTGGTCGTTTGTTTTTTACGTTAACATTTAACACAATTCAAAACAAATTTCAAGATGAATTAAACAACTCAAGATGGTTATGATTTCAATTATGATATTAATACCAAAACCTAATTTTAGATTTGCGTTAATTCAATCCTACTATGTTTATGCATTGAGAATATAGACTATCCTTGATTCATGCTCTTATTGGTTTGGTACTTAGATCACAATTTGATCTTCTCCTCCCTTTGAACTTTCCTTCAAAATTTTCTTTGTTGGACAAAAAAAATCTAAATCTTTTTATTCACTTTCTTGCCTAATGGCTTAAGCCTTTTAAGGTGATGTTTATAGTTGCAAACACAAGGAACTCTTTTTGCATAAGAAAGTTCACGTGTCTCCTCCCGTACGTAACCACCACCTCGTGAATATATATATATATATGTTATTGTGTTTCTTTATTATCACATCATTTCATTTGTACTCCCAAACTATTTTATGTGTAATTAGTATATACAAGCATAATCATAACACATATACAAATGATTATATATATAACCACTATAGAAGAACTCATTTATAATTAACTAAAATAAATCAAGAGGGTTATCAATACACCCAAATTTTAATAAATTTAACCGAAACCGATCCATCACGGTATCATCATTAATATTAGAATTCATAACTTTAAGGTGAATTTGATCTTTATATTAAACCAATAGACACATAAATCATATAGAATATAAAATATTATTACACAAAAAGCTCATCAAGATTCCTTTTTGTTCTTTAAAATCTTTGATATTTTGAAGATGGATGGACTTCTGTGGCATAAGTGTTTTTCCAGGATTTAAGGTTTCACCCATATGAAAGTTCCCATTAAAACAGTTACATCCATGATAGTAGTTTTCTTCTCTTATGTTCCAACTTTGATAAGTGACCACTAGATGGGAATTTGATTTATAATGTGAATCCCACACCCTTTAGACACCTCGCAATACAAGTATAAGTCGAGACATTTTGGAAATTTTAGCAGTGTTGCTGCGAGTTTAACTATTTTAAACGTATGACGGACGTGAATCAACATATTTTATACTGGGGATTGGTGGATACCAGCAAGAAATTTAACTTTTTTTTTAATTATTAATTATAATAGCTTATATAATTTTAAATATAAATATTTAATTTTTATTTTATTCCAAAAACATGTACTTAATTTTATTTTATTCCAAAAGATGTACTTAATTTATAATGTGTAATGTGTATTTTTAAAATATTTTTAACTAACCGTAAATAATTATTATTTTAGTATAATTAAGATAAAATTTAAATCATATAGATAATTCATGAATTTTAATGAAACAAATGCGCGTATAATATTTTTTTGTTAATTATGCTGGTCGAATTTTGTGGCTAAGAAAATTTTAACATGTATTGTGACATGACATGTAATGGGATTACTAACTATAAAATTTAAATGATATCATTGAAACTTAATGTAAATTCAATAGATTCGAAAAATAAAATATCAACAAACATGATTCTACCCATCAACATTATATTGACGGTCCATGAGTATATGTTTAGAAACTTGTAACATATTTAAAAAATTAATATTTAAAAAATAATATAAAAAAAAATTATTGAGCGCATGCTCGCAGATAATCACTTAGTAGATAACATATACGTAAAGAACAGATATGTAATATGTTTTGTGACAACCGATTATCACATTATAATATGTATATATTTATTTCAATATTCATATAGTTGTGGAATATACGAAAATTAATATCTTATATCATTATAATTATAATTATGATATATTATAAAAACTTGTAAGTGTGTTTCAAATATGATTCAGTATACATTTTTGATAAATACAATAATGTATGTAATTGTGGCCTCAAATTATATGTTTAGTATATCTATCATTTTTATCACATATCTGCTATTATCTCTATAGTTTATTTATTTAATATAATATAGGATCAAATATAACAAATTGTTCGCTACATTGCGTTAACAAATTATTTTAAATTAATATAATATATTTTGTATAGTTGTGCATCAATCGGATGTGTTATGCTCTCGACGGTGGGTTTATTTTTTATCTGCTTGAGTCATTTTTTAAAAAAAAATTAACATTTAATCGACGTGATTTGTGTGTATACATGAGTGAATGTGTTTGGTCCAACAAATGCATTAATATATGTAACATAATATCAGTGGCAATTATTGTAAAAATTAACATTTGATCGACGTGATTTGTGTGTATACGTGAGTGAATGTGTTTGGTCCAACAAATGCATTAATATATGTAACATAATATCAGTGGCAATTATTGTAATATACTTAGTAACTAAATGGCTATTTTAATTGAAAAAATTACATTTAGAAACAGTTTTTAAGTTATAATTAACAGATTAACAGCATAAGACACTTTGTACTACTGAGGCAGTTTATGGTAACAGTTTACTTTTTTTCTTGTTTGAAATAGGTAACAGTTGGTTTACTCCTAATTAGGGGACCAAATCAGCAGCATGTGTGTGAGCGGGAACATTCCTCAGCTGCTCATCTCTCTTGCTCATGGACGGTCCAGATCCAACCCTGACACCTCCCGACAAGACATATATCTACCATCACTTTTTACCGTTAGATCTTTTTTTTTTCTTTTTCTTTTCAATGGTTCTGATTCACCTTCACCACTAACTCATCTCCTTCCTTCTAAGTTTATCTTCTTTCCAATTTTTTTGAAAAAAATTAACAAACCTTAATCTCTCTTTGAAGCTAATCTTATTGGCCAAAAATCATCCACAAACCTTGGTTAGTGTTTAGTTATTAAAAAAACTAACTTCCTTGTTTATGATCATAAGTGTTCTTCTAATTGTCTTTTGCAGATCACTTATGGAGGATAACTGCATGGTTATCCCCGGCGAGTGAAACTTCGTCGACTCCCTATGTGATTTCGCGATTGACAAGAAGAAGATGTCACAGATTGTTCCTATCCAGCCTGGGATGTCATTGCTTGAACTGCAAAGTAGCGCTTCAAAAGAGTTCTTCACTTTCACTGACCCGACACCTTCAGTTGTCTTGAGCTACTGGCCACCTAACTCAAAAGAGCTTGCTACCGAACTTACCACACCACCAGTCATACTGACCAACGACGGGGCGCTCTCCTACTTCTTCCATCATTTTGCTTGTAACAGGAGCATGAACTTGTTCGTTACTTTCGAATCAAAAGGAGATAGACAACCAACAAGCCAAGTTGATGAGAATCCTTTTATGTTCTCAACACCAAACCAATCTGCGAAGTTCAACCTCAACACTTTTCGCCCACCTTCAAAAGCTTCATCCAAAATCTCATCCTTTCCTTGTTCGATGAAGATGAACTCATACAAGACATGCCCACTTACCCTCAGAACGAAAACAACACTCCACCACGTGTCCCTGGGGCATGTACTCCGTCTACTGGGCCATCAAATATCCATAGAGTTTCCGGCCATGACGAAACCCTTTCTTGTGGAGATGAAATGCTTGAGAAAATGTTCAAGGAGGACCCAACATCCCTGATGACTGGCTCATTGACTATGAAGAGGAGACTGATTCCCAAACTCCCCAACCCGCAAACATCCAATTTGTATCGCCTCGCGGGTATGATAAAGACTTCTGGGAGCCTTTATTAGACGATACCCTTGGGGGGGGGGGTTCCATGCAGCTAAGCTTATGGCGGGTATCCATGTCCCCAAAACCGCACCACACGTCATCCACTGTACCACAGGCGATGCTTTCAACCACACAATACGAACATTCGGTGAAGAGCCTACTGACTGGAAGAAAGACCTCAACTTTCTTGGTGTACACCAAAGAGATCCCCCAGGTGGACACCATTCGTCAACATCCACATGTACACCATCACGGGGTGTGTCCGCATGTACACCATCACATGGCCCGCCCCCATGTACACCAACTCGTGGTGCGTCCACATGTACACCAAACATGGCGTTTGGCGATGAACACCAGCCAAACCCTTCGACACCACATGTCCATGAAATGAGGCCACTTTCTGAAATTAGCAACAAGGAATTTGACGTCCCATCTCTCTTCAAAGATATCTCATATGAAGCTGACCATGTCCTTGACATTAACTGGGTTGACACCGACGGTCGGGAAGCTATCGCGAACAAACAAGATTGTCAAATTGTCCTAGCTATCTATGCAATCAAGAACCGGTTCCACTTCAGGCAAACCAAGACTGCAAGGTATTCTTTTGTCCTCATTTGCCACGATACGCGTTGTGACTGGCGCATAATAGCAAAAGAACTCACAACTTGTGGGTACTACACCATAAAAAGGCTCAACTTGAACACAGTTGCCCTTTTGAGTCCCGAAACGAATACAAGAAAAGGGCGACTTCAAAAGTCATTGCACATGTTTATCGTTCTCGGTTTGGCGAATCAGGCGAGGGACCTAAAGCAACCCAGCTTCAAAAACTTGTTCTGGAGGACCTGCGTGTGTTTGCATCATACATGAAATGCCACAGGGAGAAAAATCAGGCCATAGACAACACGGTTGGTAACGCTGAGGACTCCTATCTTAACCTTGCATCCTACTTTGAGAGGGTTAAAGCTACCAACCCTGATACTGTCACTGCCATAGAAATGGAAGTAGATGAGTTCGGGCAATCCCGCTTTCTATATGCCTTTTGTTTCCTTTGGAGCTTCAATTCAGGGTTTTCGTCGGCTGTGGCATGTTCTCATTATCGATGGGACACATCTTTCTGGGAAATATAACGGTGTTCACCTAACGTCTAGTGGCCAAGATGCGAACTTCCAAGTTTTTCCTTTGGCTTTGCAGTGGTTGATGGAGAAACTGATAGCGCTTGGGTATGGTTTCTAACTAAAGTGGAAATGATTATTGCTGACTCGACCACCCTAACCATAATCTCAGACCGTCACATTTCCCTCCTCAAGACCATTAAAATTGTCTTCCCCATGGCACACCATGGCGCATGTATTGTGCATATCATGCGCAACGTTGTTTCCCGTTACAAGAGTAAAGGTCTAGCAAAAATGGTTTGTGCAGCTGCTTTCTCTTTCAAACGCAAAGATTTTGATGACAATTTCGGGAAAATCCGGCAAGCAAATGTTGCTTGCGCCAAATATCTTGAAGACATTGGAACTTCTAAATGATCTAGGACATATTTTCGATACAACCTACTAACCAGCAACGTTGCTGAGAAACTCAACAATGCACTGTCCAAGTCCAGGGCTTCTCCTATTGTCGAGCTGTTCATGTTTATTCAGCGGATGCTCACTCGTTGGTTTTCAGCTAGAAGAACTAAATCGGCTAAAGACAAGGGTTTTGTCACACCGGAGGTCTCAGCGGTTATGCAGACACACATTAAGCTTACTAAAGGAATCAATATCTCAAACATCACTGACTGGAAGTATCAAGTGAAGGGAGTTTTTGGACATCCTAACACCGTTTACTTGGACACCAAAGTTTGCTCTTGCCAAGTATACCAGAAGCTTAAAATTCCATGTGGCCACGCACTGTTGGCTGCTGATTCCATAGGTTTCCCTCATGTCCAACTTGTTGGCGACTGCTACAAAACCCAGGTATGGGTAGAGACCTTCTTTGGTGTCATCTACCCTGAGGCTCCCTTCTGTAACCATCAAATTCCCCGCGCAATTGATTTCCTAAGCTTGTACCCTCCAAATACATGTCTTCCCTCAGGCAGGCCTAAAGACAAGCGGATACTGTCATCTGGCGAAATCCAGGTTAGGACATTTACTATATCTCTACTATATTTCCCTATAGACTTGCAACCTTTCTCTAAACACATCCTAAAGAAATATTTTCTTAGGTTCCAAAAAAAACAAAAGTCAACAGATGCGACCGATGTGGTGTTTCCAGGCATAACAGGACCAACTGCGTTGTCCCTATATAGTGTTTTGGTGAATCCTATATCCACAAGAACTTGCTTTTGGATAGCGCTTTCACCTCCAACCAGCCACTTTTTGTTGTTATGATTTCTCTTATAAATCACTTCATGTTAAAACTCTCTTAAACATGTATTGGTTGTGTTTGGCTGACGCTTCGCTTATTGGCTTACCTCCCATTCCACACTTTATTATTGTCTTTTGATTTTCACAAACCTGTGGATACCAAATTGCGCTGTACATGTGGACAAAGTTGCAGTTGTCCACTAGAAATTTCGTCCCAAACCTCAACATTTCTGTAAATTTTGTATCCATAGGTTCAAGAGTACACGATATATGGCTCATTTCTCAAAACATCATGTCAATCCACCTCCACAACAATCCTACAAAACTGTAAACCGTCCACAGGAGAATTTCTCAAAACACATCCCACACAAATGAAATCCTTGTCTCTCAATCTTATCCCGAACCTACACATCCTACACAATGTTGGTTGTACACGCATACTCGTCAACTACACAACTATGTCGACATGGATGCAATTTCAATGTACACACGTACACTGTGATCGCATAATTTGTCTGTTAATCCCACTTATGTCATCATAGATACCAATTTCAATGTACACGCACACACTCGATTAGCAGACGCACACACAAACATTTGTGCATTACCAACTCTCCATTGTGTATGTGCACATTACACTCAAAGTTCTTAATCACACAAGCATGTGGATACCACATTTCCGTATAGATTTCAATGTACACGTGCACATTGTTACCGATGTACACAACAACTTTCGTATCTCACTCTTTCGATTTGTCTTTCAGTCCCTTTTTTTACATCAAACTCGATTCCACTTATGTATTCCTTGCCACAGCCGTCTATTCATAAGATGTACCAATAAAATTGGACTCATCGTCGATTACCTCACTATGTCAACTTAGATACCACTTTCATTGTACATGTGTACATCAAACCTATGTACACGAAAACGTTTCTTTCACACACACATGTGTGCATTACATCTCTCTTTAGTGTACATATTAAGTCATTTCCCAATACCACATTAGTGTACATATTAAGTCATTTCCCAATACCACATCCTACGCCATAGTACACTTAACCATGTCAACATGGATACCAAGCCACGTTCACGCCTACCCACTATACATGTACACATTACAAACTTCATAAACTATACACGTGAAAAATACATGGGAAGTGTTATTGCCCACTCTCGAATTCACTCCTGCATGACCACCCACCAAAAAAAGAAACAATGTCCACATATACCCCACATACTAACAATGTCCACTACATGATCTATATGCGTTACACACGATTGTTTTGACTGAAAAATCATAAAACATTACTAAACAAACAACCGTTCAAGTCCACTACATAGATACAATACCATACAAGTCGTCCATAAGTTCAAAAGGAAAAAAAACACCGCACATACAAACATCCACAAAACAAAGTCATAATTATTACACACATTAACCTACATACAAAGGCATCACCCACTCTTTGTAGACATCCATCGCGAAGTCTACTAGCTCATCATTCAAGCCAGCCATTGTGGGACTCGGATCACCCAGGGCATGCATTTGCAGGAATTTCGCTGTCGCGGGACCACAATCTCCACTACGTATGTTTTGATAAACACCTTCTAGCCTTTCAACCAAAAATGGCACAAGCTCATGCGGCCCATCATCGCCTGCTGGAAAAAAAATTCCGGACAAGGTATGGCAGCATCTTTGCCACATCATCCATCAACGCAAGGACTTGTCGCATCACTGTAACTGCGGGTTTGGGTCGAGCACCAACACTCTCCACTCTGTTAGGCTTACGCAGTCCCACCCAATGACAACCCTCCCAAATCATTGGCATATATAGGTTATCCACATCCACTCCCCATCTCATTCATTCTCTACTCAGAAATTTTGTTACCCGTGGATCCCCAACAACCATGCCTTTGTCCTTCGCAGCATTAAACGACCTTGCTTTTCCTTGAAGATGGGTTGTGAACCAATGTGGTACGAACATACTCCTGTTCTTCAGCAAAGTCCCTCCATGCTTCTCCTCAAGGAACTTCATCAACACGTCCATGTGATGTTCCAAATCCAAAGTCAAGCACGCCAAACAAAAAACAACCCGGAACATCACAAGTTATTAAACAGCAACACCCATCAAAACTTACACTTGTTGTGACCCATTGCTGCGGCCTCGCAAGGTCCATGAAAAACTTGTTATCCAAATCAAACCTCCCACCAGCATTTAGATGCAATCTGCATCATTGACACTTCAAAATAAGATAAGCAAAACATGTCCACTGCAAAAAATTGGTCATAACACGTTCTTTTACTTATGCTTTAAGATTCATCTCCAAAACTCTTTCAAATGTCGGATAGCCACAATCCTCAACCAGTGGCACCACATCTGGAATTACATAGGGATCCTTAGTCAGGAACATCACCACTAAGTGCCCCTCTTCCTCAACAGGCATGTGCTTCGTTCTCCTCAATAACGGGGACAAATCACTTAATTCAACAATAGCTTCGCTTCGCCCTCCGGAGTCATTATCCCTCAAATCATCCCCCAACCCAATTTCCGATGTCGGATCGTCAATACCATCATCACCTCCTTTCTCTTTCTCACCGCATGAACCCTCACTTCGCTTGCAGGGCCCCCACCTCAGCTAAGGATTTCCCCTCCCTACTATCACCATCATTCTGCTTCACCTACAACACCATCATCTCCCGTTAATAACCATAGCCACTACTAACCAAATGAAAACTAAAAAAGTTAATTAATCCAGCCAACCTCAGTGGGTTCCAAAGCCTCCAAATCCACCTACACACAACTGGATTTTGTTAGTTACTCCCACACACGGTGCATTATGTACGATGCCAAGTCATGTACACTACATGTTATTGTACCCTAAACAATTTTATCTCCCAGTCATGTACTCTACATGTTACTGTACCCTAAAGGTCTACTACACATTCAAAGCACATGATTCTATTAGTCACTCCAACCCACGGTGCGCAACATACAATGACAAGCTATATACACACCAAAATAAATACAACAATGCCAACTTATTTCAGTTTTCCAAACCAATACATTGTCCTTTCTACTGCCCTGGACATCCAAAACAGTTTCCTTAATCTTCTCCTGCCAAAAAAAAAACAAGAGTCGTCAGCCTTCAATATCCATTAGTATCAAACATCGATATGTACACTGCCTTAATTTACACTATTTTTAGTATCCACTATCTTCTCGTGTACACCACCTAAATTATAACTGTTCATTCTTTTACTGTCGCCATGCACAATATTTTACATTTTCTACTATTCACAAGCTAAGACCACACAAAAATCTATTCAAACAATACCAACTTATTCCAATGTTTCAACGGAATACCTTATCCTTTCCACTGACGACACTTCCAAATCAGTTTCCTTAATACCACCCTGCCATAAAATAACAAACATTTTCAGCGTGCAATGCCTATAGTATCACTTATCATAATGTACAATCCGTTAGTGTACACTGTTTATGGTATCCACTATCCAATCGTGGATACAAATGTAAAACTTTTAATGTCCACCCTTTCGTTCTCCCCATGCCTGATAACTCCGAGTGTAAGTTTCTATCCGTAGACAAACACATCACCATACATAAACCCATCCACATGACCAAATATCTAGATGCCTTATCCACATGTTTTGCATACAAGTCATGCACTCTACATTCTTCTGTACCCTACAGGCCTACTCCACAAAGCGTGTACACACACCACATTCATTGTACACCTTAATTTTTTTACTTATAGGTTACCTTCAAATTTACTTCCTCTTTCGTCTCCCTTGCACTACAACTGCCTTCGGCATCCCTAACCACTTCCCCAACCAACAAGTTAAGTCTCCCTAGATCCTGCACACCAAAGCAAAAGTGTATATAACAACAAAGATAACTATTATCCCATCAACATACAAAAACCCTTAAATCTTACGTCTGCAGTTAAGCCATTCCAGCCACTACCACCTATTGGAATGAGGATTAAATAAAGCTGGAGGTGATAAAGAGAACAAGCAAATCCGGAACAAGCAGATTTGAATCTGTCCGTACAGTCTTGGCTTGCAAGTTACCAAACTTAACCTAGAATGACTTGGGAGACAAGGAAGGTGTGGAATTCGTCCAGATTAATATTCTGAAGCATATTTGAAGTTTAAATTAAGCTCCTGACCGTTGGAGTGAGCTGAGGCAAGTGGGGATTTAATTAGAATAAAAGTCACATGTTCTCTTAAGAGAAAGAGAGTTGTTGGGAGCTGTCACTATCTCTTCCTTGCTGCAGAAACTCTCTTGGCTTCTTCCTCATGCTTAGTTTATTCATTTGTTAGTTATGAATTGTTTATTCAGCCTTTGTCTTGTTGCTGCTGCTGTAAACCCTAAGGCTCTCCTCTATAAATAAAGAGGCAGCCTCATTGTAATGGAAACACAAAAAAATAAGAGATAAGCTTTCTATAAAACTCGTGTACTTCCATCTTCTTTACTAAGTGTTTAGCAAATCATTCACAATGTAGAGAGATAGAGTTACACGGATTTGGGTCTGCCTAAGGGCAGATCAGTGCTTACCCATTCACTCTAAATTAGTCTAAACTCTTCTTTATTTTCTTCTATTCTCTAGCTTACTGATTCTAAATCCTTGTAGCTTAAAGAAGACAAACCATCAGTGTTGTGTTACTTCACAAGGATAGATTCATACTAGAGTTTTATTCTGCTCTTAGTTTAATTCTAGAGTTATTGTATCAATCTCACAGCCACTTAATCTCTCTAGATTCAGATGGTTGTGTAGATTATTTTTGCTGAGAGGATTCAATCACAAGTTGATTGTCTCTTCCATTCTTAAAGAGTGAGTTCATGTTCTTAGCTTTTCTTAGCTTTTCCAACATGGTATCAGAGCATAGTTGCTCTCTTGGGCTGAACTCACTTCTTATATTTTGATTTTCTTCATTCTGAAGCTCTCTCTCACTTTGAAATAGTTTTGATGAGCTGTGTGGCTGGGATTCAAAACATGGGCAGTAGAGAGTTTAGATGAAGTATGTTTTCCAAAATTCAAGATGCAATCTTTAAATGTTTTTTTTTAATCAGTGACTCTCCCCTTGATCTCCTCATTGTTTAAGGTTTGGATGAAAGACTGAAATATGTTATTACCAGCCTGAGGGAGGGAGAAAAGATTATACTTGTGTCTTGGAAAAAAACACTTGAATCGATTTCAAAAATGTGTGTGTTCTTCATCTTGTCTAATGACTTCTTTTAAGAGGACAAGATGAAGTTCGGTTTTGTTGGTTCCTCTCTCCTATGTGTAAGCTTTGGTCCTGATCCTGAGTTGGGATTATAAGAACAAAGCCTAAGGGAGGGCAATGGAACAAAAGACTTCATCTGTTTTGGTTTAAAATTGATTGTTTACAAAGATGAAGTTCTTTCTCCTTAAAACAGTAGCAGTCTTTTATCCCCTTTGTCTCTCAATATTTTCAAACTTGGTAAAAGACTTTGTGTCTAGTGAAACCAATGCTTGAGGGAGGGAGAGAGACTGATGGTGAATTGATGAAAAATGATTTGCAAGAGCATTTGAGTTTCAGATTTAAAGAAAAGCTCTTTGAAAGGGATTTGTCTTAAAACAATTTCTGCCTTTGAAAAATGTTTTTCAAATATTCCAGAGTATTTTAAATTTATTTTTTAGTATCTTTACTTGGTTTGTTACAAGCTTGGAAATATTTTAGAAATTGATTTCCCCTTATGAAAATGTTTTGAAAAGTAATCTAAAATTCTGGAAAGTATTTTTTTAAAATTATTTTGATAAGTTCTTGATGAACTCTTGGTTTAGTAAAACCATTTTAAAAGGTTTTAAATCCTTAGAAAAGTGTTTAGTAAAACCATTTTCTTCTCTTGGCCTTTATGGCCTTTGAACTTGGTTGATGGACAAAGAATTGTGTTCCATTGACTCTTGTTCTTTTTCTCCAGAAATCACCTTTGTGTGATCTAATCCCTTAATGAGGTATTGTTGTTGTTAAGGTTGCAGGAATCTCTTGAAGGGAGCATGTCCTTGCATCCATGAAATAAAAGACTGGTTGAGAAGTTATTGCCTCTCCAGAATTGTTGATCAACCATGAACGCCTTAGGGCTGTGGTTTGATGTTTTGCTCAGCCATAGAACCTTGAAGGTCATGGACTGAAGATGCTTCTGCTTACTTGGAAACTCCGATGAAGTGAGTTGTCCTCTTGCTCCTGTAAACTGGTGGGAAGTGAATGCCTCACCAACACTGTGGCTCAGCCATGATGCATACTTGAGCATGATGCTCTGATGTGTTTGTCAGCCTTATGCCTTGACTATAGCTTCCGCAAAACAGAGCAAGACTCTGTCCATCCATTTTACTCTGGTTACTTCTAACACTCTTTATACTTTGGTTACTTATACTCTCATTTTACAATGATCATTCACTCTCTGTTTAATGCATTCTTGCTTTCTCCTTTGGCACTTTTGGAACTTCCACAAGCGTGAGTGTGCCCTCACTAGGAAGTTCCACCACTGATTTTGCCTTTGATTTTCTAAGTTCACAGATTCAAATGATTGATATGATGATAGTCTCATTGAGACATGAAGTTAAATGTGTGGGCACAGAACATATCTGAAGTTAGAAACGATTGCCCCAGCTTGAAGAACCTGGTGTGAAGAGTCTGGTGGAAAGCGATGGATCAGCTTGACAGAAGGAGTCTGTTGCCTGGAGGTGCAAGCACATACTGTAGTTAGAACCAATGGAGACCTTTAGGGTGGAAGTTGATGGATCAGCTCAGATGTGACTGGTTCTCTCCCTGGTGGATCATGGACCATTCCATTGATTCACTTGGCAGTTCTAAAATTGCTTCCGCAAAACTCTCATTCTTACTCTTACTCTTACTCTCCATTATTCTCTCATATTCTCTCATACTCTTGTTACTAATTCTCTGGTTACTTTATTCTCTCCATCATTCACTAATTTTGTGCTTTGAATCTGTCCATACTCAACAGGTTCTAAGTTTAAGAATTGTCATTGGTGTTTGTACTTGGTTGTCTCAAGAAGACAATACAAGTTTGGTTGATCTAGAGCAACATCAGAAGCAAGCTTTGGGGGTTAGAACCAATGGCCTCAGATTCATGGACCCAAGACAAGAAGATCTTGAAGAGAAGTGGCTGTAGGAAAGTGATGAATCAACTCACCAGCAAGATCTTAGCTAAGGGTCAGTATGCTTCATGATGAAGCATCAAGAAGACACAGCCATGGAGCAGTGTGTACTTCCATTTTGTGTTAAAGAAAGAGGTGGTGCACAAGTTCAAATCATGGCGCCAACACCATCAACAATCAGTTCAGGTCATGGCGGTTCAAAGACATGTTCAAACTGCAAAGAGGACCATGAGCAAAGAAGTTTCAAGTCCAAATAAAGCCAAGGTCATAGCTATCCAAATGCACCGCAAAGGCTATACTCTTTTTGCCCTCATCATGGTTTTATCCCTAGGGGTTTTACATGGTGAGGTTTTTAATGAGGTAGTCATTTGTGTGTTGCAAGCTTGGCCTTTGGTCCATAAACCCTCGTGATGACCCAGCAGTCCAAGCTTGAAGGAGGGTATTAGAGTGTGGAGATGAGAAGGCCAAACATAAGTGAAGGCCAAGCATCTCCATATGAAAGAAGAGAAGTATCTTCTGCAAATGGTCTTGAAGTGTGAAGCAAGTGGCGCCTAATCTGAGTATGAAGTAAAGGGTGCTTATTTGACATTGAAGAGAGGCCATGATCCAGAGTTTATGAGTCACTCAACCTCACCATAAGGCTCATAAACTCACTGGCCAATCCCTAGGCTGAGAGGCTTGTACTCTTTTCCTAAGTGTGGTTTTATCCCAAAGGGTTTTCTATTCTTAGGTTTTTAATGAGGCAAGTACTCTCAGTTCCAAGCTTGCCCAAGGATCTCCTATGGTCAAGCTTGAGGGGGAGTATTGGAATGAGGATTAAATAAAGCTGGAGGTGATAAAGAGAACAAGCAAATCCGGAACAAGCAGATTTGAATCTGTCCGTACAGTCTTGGCTTGCAAGTTACCAAACTTAACCTAGAATGACTTGGGAGACAAGGAAGGTGTGGAATTCGTCCAGATTAATATTCTGAAGCATATTTGAAGTTTAAATTAAGCTCCTGACCGTTGGAGTGAGCTGAGGCAAGTGGGGATTTAATTAGAATAAAAGTCACATGTTCTCTTAAGAGAAAGAGAGTTGTTGGGAGCTGTCACTATCTCTTCCTTGCTGCAGAAACTCTCTTGGCTTCTTCCTCATGCTTAGTTTATTCATTTGTTAGTTATGAATTGTTTATTCAGCCTTTGTCTTGTTGCTGCTGCTGTAAACCCTAAGGCTCTCCTCTATAAATAAAGAGGCAGCCTCATTGTAATGGAAACACAAAAAAATAAGAGATAAGCTTTCTATAAAACTCGTGTACTTCCATCTTCTTTACTAAGTGTTTAGCAAATCATTCACAATGTAGAGAGATAGAGTTACACGGATTTGGGTCTGCCTAAGGGCAGATCAGTGCTTACCCATTCACTCTAAATTAGTCTAAACTCTTCTTTATTTTCTTCTATTCTCTAGCTTACTGATTCTAAATCCTTGTAGCTTAAAGAAGACAAACCATCAGTGTTGTGTTACTTCACAAGGATAGATTCATACTAGAGTTTTATTCTGCTCTTAGTTTAATTCTAGAGTTATTGTATCAATCTCACAGCCACTTAATCTCTCTAGATTCAGATGGTTGTGTAGATTATTTTTGCTGAGAGGATTCAATCACAAGTTGATTGTCTCTTCCATTCTTAAAGAGTGAGTTCATGTTCTTAGCTTTTCTTAGCTTTTCCAACACCACCCACACCATCATTATCTTCATTTACGCTTCCATCCTGCCCATCAACGTAAAAAAGTGGGTAAACATTTTTCTTAACTCCCAACCCACTCACTACCCCACAACCTACCTCACTATCTGTCACAAAGAATGTATTGCTAGTTGTTCCATGATAAACAACATGACCATCCACGCTTGAGACACCCCCTTCTACCCATTGGAGTGGTACGCTGTCTCAATGCTTCAACCTAACTAGAACATTTTGTGCCTCCTCGGATGTGAAACTCTCACTACGTCCATAGCTACCACCAAAACCACCATCCTCTCCCCTACTGTCTCCCAACGAACTCACCCCCTTTTCGCCGTTCCCACCACTATCATCTTCGTCACCAACTGTCCTCCTCCCTTTTGCTTTTCTCTTCATTCGGTCGCGCCTAATTGATGAGAGCTTCCTTTTTACCCCCGAGCGGTTTGTTGTACATCTCGCCAGTTTCTTAACCAATTTCTTCAACCACTCCACCTCCTTGCTCAGCTCGTCAACACGGCCCAACAAGACATCATTCATCTTCTCATCTGCCCTTTCCCCCATGTCTAAATTAATGGCTGAGCCGTCGTTGCTTCATAGCTGGCGCTCCACCGTCTACCTCTTCTTCCACTTTCCTTTTTTTTTGTCTTTAACCCCATGGACATAAAGGGCTTCACCCATGTCTCCTCCACCCCACTCGCACTTGCGGAAAACCTTACCTTCCTTCAAATAAACTACCATGTAATCTACTCTGCGGTCGACCCTTTGATTGTCCCAAACACCCCAGCCTTCAACATCAGGCTCCGGGTAATTGATCATCGGCTGAACCATTAACTGCAAAACAAAACAAATCATAAGAACCATTACATATGTACTCCGTCTGCAATGTACACAAGCAAAAAAATACTACAGCACCCACTGTACCCTTATATCTATAGACCTCTAATGTGTACAAGCCGGTGTCGTGGTTTTCATAACATGTATTATCCATGTGTTCACTTATTAGTCTTCCTATGTCCACTCGTACACTTCTCAATATCCATATATATCCCTATGTACACAACATAAAAACTGCTGGCTACCTATTCCTAATGTACACCAAGGGTCCATCTTTTAACTAACACTCAGTGGTACATCTTAGACATTTACCAAGCGTACACACACCATTAACACATACAACAAAACTTACCCCCTACTCGTGCTCAACATTGAGGATATCCAAAATGTCCAGACCTGCGTGCTTGGGAAGTTTTGAACCTCTATACCTAAGAAGCTCTACACTGTCATCACCAACCAAACGACCAAGCAACCCTGGCACGCACTCGTATACCACCAACTGGAGGGCCAGTGGGAAACCAACCATCTTCGTTGTTTCCTGCCTCAAACGATCGCAGAATACTCCTTCTGGGTCCTCACACTTATCAAGAACCCTTGACCCCGGCTTCATCGTGCTTAGAGTCCACATAAAAGACTTCCTACCCCATGGAAAAGCCAAAAACTTTTTCAGGTTCTCCAAAAGCTTGACATATTTTAGCGTCGACTTTGGTTTTTGGGTTGTTGCCACCAAAACTCCATCCACTATAATTAACAAACATAACTTAAGCCTCCTCCACCCAGGCATCTCCAAATATCCAGCAACCAAATCAACCAAATCTGAAACGGATGCATTTCGGTTAGGTCTGATTAGTTTGTCCCAGTAAGCATAGTTTTCTTCCGTCGCCGGTGTTTGGTACTCGTTGTCATAACCTTCCTCGAACTCACCGCATGGTAGCCCTGTCACGTCCCCAAACTTGACCAACAAAAACCGGAAGGGATTCCCACCAAAAACTGGCCAAATCTCAAACCGCTTCTTCGTCACCAACTGCCGCATTAGCATTGCGTGCCCAAGCTTCCCCAACATTGAGCACCTCTAAGCAAGAAATGGAACAACTTACCAAAACAAGACTGCAATAGGCGCTCCCACTCCTTCGAGCCTTCCAATACATTTTGCACAAACAGTAGCAAATCCACAGTCGAGTAACAATTAAGCCGACGGTGAGGGAATCGATCCGTCGCGAAAAGCCGAGGTGGCAGCCTCTCGTTCACGGCCTCAACATCTCCTCTGTCTGCACCACGTTTTAAGAAAAAAAATCAAAATTAAGCCTCATCGGCACACGACAGACCGGCCAAGAAACACGATTTTCCGATAAACTAACCTTCGGCTAGATCCTTGCCGTGTCTTTTTTTCTTGTTCGTCATCTCTGTTCCTTCGCCGTTAGTGAATCCAAAATCGCCGCCTCTATCACCTCAAAATCCTTTCTCTCTGTTTTCTTGGATAACCGATAAAGGAAGAAAATGGAAGGCAAAAAAATTATGGAAACTACTTGATAGTCTTGCATTGGGTACGTAATAAAACAATATTTTTAAAATTTAAATGATTGAAATAGAAAAGGTAACGAGACACTTACTAGACACCTAAACAGTTATTCACAAAAGCAGGGTAAGTTGGGTCTTCTCGCTAATAAACCGCCCCACTAGAACAAACTGCCTTTTAATGATATTAAAACTTAAAAACTGCCTCACCGTGTAAAAAAACCTCATTTTAATTTTGGTAAGAGAACACATTAGAGAATGACATCTCATTTGAGGTTATCGAGAAGAACTAATTTCTCTCTCATCTCTCTCTTCCACCTCTAGAGATCAACTAAAATCAGCCTCGATCTGCTCTGGTGTCCGGAGGTCCGGACCTTTGTCCGATGCTCGTTAGCTCCAACGCCGGAGGCTCCACTCTCTTCTCCCTCTTCTCAGTTTCCCCTTTTCTCCTCCGTTTGTTTCGTCCCCCCTATTGCTTTGCTTGCGTCTCTGTGTCTGACCCTTTCCCGAAGACGTCCTCGCTGCAGAGATGAACCGGTCTGCTGTGAGTTACTCAGCCATGGAGCAACAATGCGGTAGGTTCTGGTGGAGCTGTCGGAGGAGTCAGATTTTTAGGGTTTTAAGGCAGTTCCTTAAGCTGCTTCTAGGGATTGGCTGTGCTTGGAGGCGGGAGGCGGGCTTCTGTTTTCAGATCTGATCTCCGTCCTTGCAGATCCGGTATGTGATGTTGCGGTGAAGACAACAGTTCTCTTGGAAAGGGCGGGTCTTGTTTTGTCTTCGTCTTGGGAGTAATCAAAGTTCCCTTTAGCTCGATTGCGAGCTTAGCCAATGGAGGCGGTGTGTATCTCTGCTTATGGTGGTGGCTCGAGGTAGGTAAAATGGCGCGGTGCCAGTGTCGGTCGTCTATGGTTGTGCCGAGGCGTTTATGTGACCTCCCTCCTTTCTAGCGTCCTTCTTCCCGGTTCGTGTTCAAGTTTGCCTTCCGAAACCTTGTCGACCGGTTTCATTAGCCAGTGCTTGTGTTGTTATTTAGTTTGGTAGTCCCGTTGTCACCGGGCGTAATCTTTGACAATGATAAGCTAACTGTGTTAGGTTTTCTGAGGCGGCGGTAGGCGATGATGCGGAACTTTCATGTGTCTATGGGTCTTCTTAGTATCATCGGTGGCTCCTTCCGGTGTGGCGCACATCCCAGTGATGTGGCCTCCTTTTGGTTGGTCATGGTAGTGTTGGTCACACTAATGCTTATTTGCAGGTCTTCAAGTTATTCAGGTTCATGTGCAGTGGCTTTTCCGTTCCCGACTACTTGCTCACCGCTCTTGGTATGTAGGTCTTTGTGTCGCTATGCCAACATCCGGTTTGGCGCTTTTGGAGTTTGTACAGAGGTGATGGAGCGTTTTTCAAATGGTATGTGTTCTATCTCCTTTCTTCGATTGCGTCTGCGAGTTAATGAGGTGAAGGTTATAAGCTTCGAGGAGATCATAGAGACCTAGCTACTCCAGAGACGACACCAGAACTCTTGGCATCCGAGGTAAAAAGGAGAACATCACTTTCTCGTGATCATCGCTGACGGCTGAGAACATGAATCGATTTCTATGGTTTACTAAAAACAAATTAGCAGAATGTATCGGGTTTAGTGGGCGGGAGAAGCTAGTTGTTGTAATAAATAGACTTAGATATTTTTGTTTGAATCGAGCTTGTAATCGGAACTATTTCCCGTTTTAACGGGTTGATTTATAATATATTAAAAATGATATCTCATCAATAGCGGTGGTGCGACAAATTTACAAAATAAAATTATTCTTTTAAAATGTTTCTCATTTAATAAGTAAGAGATTTTAAAGTAAATAAAAAGTTTAACAACCGTCAATATTTTAAAAGCTAAGTGCTATGCTAAATGAAATAGAAACAATTACCATATCATCTATAGTTTCTATAAATATAATTATTTAAATATTTGTTTTCTATTTATTAAGTGATCATTATATAACTGAACTTATTTATCTATTTAAAAATTATAATTGATATAATAAATTCAACTTTAAAATATTTATATTGTATCCAATGTTTTTAAATTCGAATTGTGACTCATTTTCAATGTAGTTATGGTTTGTATAAAAAATTGTATTTGATTTAAGTACAAGAAAATTAGTCAAATTCATCAAATTAGTCAATACCATTTTTCAGATTTGAATTTTACATAAAATAGTAATTTTTATTTTAAATATTTTTGGAAAAATAATAAAATATTTTTTCATCAATCAAACATTTCTACAAGATTTATTCTATCAAAATAACACTTCTCCCGATAACATAACTGCAATTGTACTGCACCATACTTTCATTTAACATTGCTTATATTACCAAAACTATTTTACCTTTGAGATCCATAATTTCATTTCAAATTTATTATTAGAACTTAACAAGATAAACAGAAAGACACGCACTAAGGAAGAAATTTGAAATGAATTATAGTAACTATTATAGTTGTGCTCCTTATGATTATCTCTCTATTTTATGAGAAAGGTCATTAAGAGGGCAGGTAGTGTTGTGGAGCAAGAGCGACTCACTAAACCTAAATTCCGTCCTACTCATATCGAACGAGACATAATAATTCTGAAGCTGATATGTCCCAACCACAATATTCTCCTTTGGTCTATTTGCGCCGTTGATGAACGCCAAACATACCACCTTGTTGTTAATATTTACCACCGTATTAGTCCTGTGGAGTGTCCACCTCGCCTCCCTCATATTCCCCGGCAGCCCAATCTCTATCACCGGCATGTTCTTTCCTGCGGCGGCGTGTGCATCGTAACAGTTTATGAACGGCGCCACCGGTGGGACTTGAGGTATTCCCATTGCCTGTGTAGTAATTCAACCCATGATAAATATAGAAATGGTTAGTTTAAAAAAATTGCCTCACTTTCGGAAAGTCAAAAACCATAAATAGAACAAAAATAAGAATATGTTAAATATTTCTTTAAGAAAGTACCAATGTTTTCAACTTCGTGTAATAAATAAGATATTTTATATATTCCATCCGTTTCATATTAAGTATTCACTTTAGAGAATTTTTTTTGTTACAAAATAAGTATCATTTTCGACTTTCGATGCATAATTTATTAATTTTGTAATGCAATTTATTTTTTTATTGGTTAAAATATGGTTAGATGTATATGTAATTATGTTTTTATATAGAAAATATGCAAAATTAATTTTTTTTAATCCGGGCGTAGAATGCTAAGGTGACATTTATTATGAAACATAAGAAGTATGAACTTATCATCTACAGTCTTAAATAAAATAATTTTTATAATTTAAATAGCTACCTAACATTGTAAAAAAATATTATTTTAAAGAATTTTTTTTCCTAGTTCACCTAATGAGTAAGATAATTTATATATATATATATATATATATATTTCATAATTTATTATTGTCCAGATAAAATAGTAAATTTGGCTCCCTAAAACTTTAATAGAATACATAATTTTTATTTAAGTTTACCTTAGCCTTGAGTGTGAAAGACTGAGCAAGAGCACTGTAGATATCAGTGTGGAGTACGGTGTACGGAATCAATGTGCTTAGCTTCGCTCCGTCTTTGAGCAAACTAGTGTTCAAAGATAAAGGAGTCCCGCCAACGTAGACGGACTCAGCAAAGATAAAGTACTCTCCTGAGCTAACTCTCATAGGCGTCGCAGTACTTGGGACACCGGACGCAAGGCCGCCGATGAAGAGGTTACCGGTGGTGCCGGAAGAAGGCAAGCAAAGAGAGAATTTCGGGATGATGTTAAACTTATTTGTCACCTGTCTCCAAAACGAATATTCTCCTGTAGAAAGACCAAGAATCCCGGCGACCTGAGGAGGAAGGCCTTGAGATTTTTTCAGGGCGGCGCAGGAGAATGTGAAGGGGCGGAAGCTGGAGGCCGAGAAGCTGGCTGTGTCTTGGACGACACGGCCGGTCACGAAGGAGTCTTTGCGCAAAGGGTTTGGTTGCTGGTAAAGACAGATATTGCGGCTGTCGCAGCCGTTTCCAGGGATAGCTTTGCATGTTGGGTTCTGGCATCTGACGAGGTGCAGAGATGATAAAGATTTGATTTTACGGCAGTTGGCCCACGTTAGGTTGGTTCCGAGATCAAGGAGGAGGTTTACGGGAGTTTCCATGCCGTCGTCTCCGATGTAAAAACTGGTGTAGAAATGTTTGGTGGTTTCGTCTTTGTTGATGGACAAAACGTATTGTGCTTTTGATGTCAGGGCTACGGCTGCGAACATGGAGAGGACGATGATGAGTCGCGTATGGACACCCATATTTTTTGTAGTGAATGAAACGAATATGATTGTTTGATTGTGATGAAAAGTTAGACTATAGATGTTTGGTATTTATAGCTGTCAAAACACATTTTGGATCTAATGAGAATGAGAAGCTAAATAATGAAATTTAAAATTATACAAATGTGATGTGATTCTATAGTGTTTATTATTAAATATTTGTTGATGTAAAACACATTTTGGATCTAATAAAACGAAAATCTAAAATCATTGTTTAATTTTATAATATAAATCGTAGCTTGTCAGGCTAGAATTGAAAGCTTTTTTACAAAATTGAAAGTTCCTGCTGGGTCAATTATAGCTAAATCGAGTTAAAATAATACTACTAGTATTATTTAAACGCCCACTCTTTCAAAAAAACGCGCACTCTTTCAAAAAGAGATTAATATAGTATGTCTACAATATATAAAACGTGACAGAAACATTTAACTATTTAAAATATGGTGAAGATCAGTCGGTGGATCTGTGTAAGCAAGGTTTGCGCAACATTTATTGATGGATCTTTGTAGGCAAGGTTTGTGCAACATTTATAAGCATTAAGTAGATGATTATCCGTGTGTATCCGCATAGTAAAATTTATATATTAATAATTATAGAATATTAGGAAATTGTCAAAAATATTTTGTTTATAGTAACACTTTTTTATATTTATCTTAATTATTTTTACTTTTATTTTTAATAAGAAAAAAATACACTAATAACTTTAGATTAATTAATCTAAGAGTTTAGAGTTGAGTGGTGAGGTAAGGTTTAGGAATGTAAAATTTAAGATTCTAATTAATTTTTAAAAAAATTGCCTCTTAAAAATGATATTTATAAAAATATCTCTTTAATGATGGTAAAAATAAAAAGTGATATCAATAATGTGGTAAACATAAAAATTTCCCAAGAATATTTTGATTGTTTAATTATTATTTTCTCTATTTTTTTAATAAATGTCACTTTAACATTTTTTATACATATTAAGAAAAAGATTGAAAAATATGTAAGTTGTTATTAGTTACTCCTATTTGACCAATAGTATTTGAGATAAAAAGAATTATTTATAAAATTAATGCAGTTTGCAATTAAATTAAGCTGAAAGTAAGAATAATTTGGATATTGGGATTCTAAGGGTGGGGGGGGGGGTTATTGGTAGATAAATTCTTGATGAATTATAAAATTTTAAGATTCCATGATTATTGGTTTATGAATTTTGAAAATCTTAGTAAAATTCTTTGTTATTGGTTTAATGACTTTTAAATTTCATTCAAAATCTTTGGTTATTCAAAAGTTTAGATATCATTAATTTTATAATTCTATTAAAATCTATTGTTATTGGAATAACCAAAGATTAGATATCATTAATTTTATAATTCTATTAAAATCTATTGTTATTGGAATGCAAATTCTTTATGTTTTTAGTCATGAGACTCAACTTTGAAACTATCATGTATATCCTTTAGATTTTTAAAATCAATGTAAGGCAAAAGCACACTTTAGACATTTTCTCATCGTCTTGTATTCGTTATGATTGTTACGCAAATAAGTAATGATTTTGACATTTACCCATTTTAATCAAAATTGTAACGTGAAGAATATAACACCCTTTGAAAATTCTTTCCGAGTGTGAACCAAATATTAGAAGAACCAAATCTTAGAAGAACAAGAATCAAGCAACACAAAAATGATAATCTCAGAAACAAAAAAAAAAAAACCTTTTTATCTGTCCATTTGTCCTGATAACAGTACCACCATCAATTTCTTACTTCATCATTAATTACGTATAAAATTATGAAATGATATAATCAAATAACATTTGAGATCGCGCTTGCGCGAAATGAACATTAATTACGTATAAAATTATTTATGCATATTGCTATTTATTTGTATTCATTTACGTAGTATACAATAATAAATATATTGAATAATTGAAAAACAAGTAACTATTATTTATATAATTAAATTAGAGTAAGCACATAAAACAATTTTTTTTATTTACATTAATATTTGTTGGTAAAAAATTAAAAGAATCATTTTTTTTTGATTAACCAGGTGTTGGGTTTACGCCCCACCACCTAGGCCTGGTGTCAGCCTTTGTCTGTACCTTTTACGGCCCTGGACACACCTCCCCAAATCGTGGCCTAGGGAGTTTGAACCCCTGACCTCTCGGCCAAGGAACTACCACTAGACTATCACGTCTTGGGTAAATTAAAAGAATCATTATTTATTTTATATGGTATATAATTAAAATTAAATGATATTTACATATATATATAGTATATTTAATATGAATATTTATTAATTGAGGTTTCGTACCCATACAATTTTATTAATATTTTTATATTTTCTGTAAAAAATATTATTTTATTAATATGAATATTTATTAATTGAGGTTTCCTACTCAATGCGTATTTTGAAATTAACATGTTTATGTATTTTAATTAAAATACTGAATATATATATATATATATATATATATATATAATCTGAATATATATTAAACGAGACTTCTTATTTATTTGTATCTTGTTATAACACAAAAGTTAAATCACTTATCACAAAAATATCAATGTGAATTTTTAACAGTCTTAATAATTTATAATCGTTTAAAAAATTCAAAATATTGTATATAAGCAAAATATAATATTTTAATTATATGCTTAATGTGATTCTTTTATTTTTTAGGAATATAAAATTAAGCAAAAATGATGGAAGATATAAAAATTGTTATCAAATCTTTATTATTAAAAATTATTAGTTGTTATATATTTGTTAACCATATTTGGTAATTCCGTAAATTTTTTTTATTTTTTTTATTTTAAGTAAAGAATGAAGAATATTCTTTTATACACTACTAATTAATTTGATAGTTAGTTTAGTAAAATTATATTTAGTTGGAATCAACTTATTTTCTAAAGATATTAAAAATCATCGTAAGAATGATACGTAACTATTAAAACATGTTGTAATGCTTAAGGATTAATATATAAGAGATGCAAATTTAAAGCTGCTCAACTATTATATTCACACTGATAACAAAAAATATAATATTCACATCCATCATTCCATTATTATTTCTATTATAGTCCTTTGTTGAGTACTTACATGATCTTAGTCTTCCTATATGTTTGATCAAAAAAAAAAGTTTACCTATATGTAATTAATTTTGGCTGGATCGTAGAACTGATGTAAGCAACAAACATAGCCATGTCATCATGCAAACAGCACACTACTTGAACGTCACATACTAGACCAACGCATTTAAAATTGGCAGAAAATTAAGTCGTTTACCTTAACAACTAACTCATCAGACTGTATTAGACAGTAACTACCTCTTCTCCTAATGCAGCAAAGTTTGGAATCCTTAAAACACGTACCGGTTATGGAAAAAACTTTGAATCGTTTCTCTTCATTGGAATTTGATGTAGCTGCAGTTTCTTAAGAGATATGCTTTTCAAGTTGTACTTCACACTATTTAGCTTCAGAAGAAAGGGATGAGACATAGTAAAGTCATTCAGCCTCCAAGGTATATTATCAAATTCACTGACAAGCGCGTCAAAAACAGAATCAGCTCATTGCAAGCGAAGAAAGGAAAACAACTAATCCAAGCGATGTCGGTTTAGTTTCACTCTCGAGAATAGATCAGTAGAGCTTTATTTTCTGTTTTTTTTTTTAAAAAAAAAACAGAACTGTGAACACAAGATAGATCAAAGATGCATTTAGTTTGTAAAAATGCCTTTTTAATTTGAATAAATTTAACATATTTTTTGAAAAGAAAAACAAATAACCTAGCTACTGACCATATGTTTTTTTTTTCTATTGAGAAAGAGCTACAGACGATATGGTATCAGCGAGAAGAAGTCCTAATAACGCATCTAAAATTAATTATATATCGTGCTAGATCGCCATATGAATTCCACACAACATTTAGAAATAAATATATAAGCTCAATACATACCAACATTGTATAAATTGTATGAAGATGACACTTTTACAAAACTGTATTGCTGCTGTTAGCAACTCCAACAAGAAGTTCTCAGTCAGTTTCTAGAGAATATAAATAAAGAAAAAAACAAAACATGAAAGAGAAGTGGGGAAAGGTTTTCTGCGGAGGACTTTTGAGAACTCCATATGATAGCCAATTTCCAACTGTCCTTTTCTCATTGCTTTGATTTTTAAAAGAAAAACAATTAATGATTTAATCAAAATTTATCAAAGCATTATTTAACATGTTTAGTAACTCAAGTGGTTCAAAGTTGCTTTAGTAATCTGATTTAGGCACTAGGCTTTTTGTATATATAAGATGTGTCATCTCTGTAAAGTGATGTATTATACTTTACAAAGATAAAATTTGAAGTTAATCTCAGATGACCGTTAGATATATTATAAACACGAAGCATAACAAGATATACTATAAACACGAAGCATAACAAACCCATCCCAAAAGCAAGAGTCTTTCGGTCTTTCCTGTCCCAGTCCTAGCACGACTGATCATGTTCCAACCTTTGCATACCTGACTCCAACACAGATATATCTTATTCAACCAGAAACACAAATCATCTCGGTACAAAACAACCACCACCCACAGTTACAGAAGATGAACACGAAAGCTGTATAAATTAAACTGATCTCTCAACACACTTGAATTGGAAAGTGTTTCTCAATAACATTAGCACTCAAAGCTTTGACAGTCTCCGGAGATACTTCTCATCATGATAAATTTTATGGGCTTCCAACTTAAAATCAATTGATGATAAGTGAATTGACTCAAATTCCTTATATATTAGTTAGCTCCCTTACATATTTTCAATGTGAGATCTTTTCTCCAACACCCCTCCCCCTCGAGATAATGGTGCACAAAACCATTAATCTCGCATAATCCATCGTACCCCGTTCGAGACAATGTTTTTATTTTCTAGCAATCTCGAAGGAATCAAGCCCAAATCTCTTATATATTACTCAAGTCCCTTACATATTTCGAATGTGAGATTTTCTGTCTAACACCCTCGGCCATAAATTCATGGGATGATTCAGCCATTGTCCGAACTAGATTAATGGGTTATGGTGTGAGTCTACTCTGATACCATGATAAATTCAGACTTATCATGAGTTTCCAACCTAAAACCAATTGGTGATAAGTGGATTGGATTAAATCCTTTATATATTACTCAAATTCTTTACATATTTTCAATGTGAGATCTTTTCTAAACACAACACCTGCATGTGATCTACAACAGAAAAGAAAATTACAAATCTGTAGTAAAACTCTTAAGCTACAAGCCCACAACAATACACAAAGCATCATTTTGCTCTTTGAAAAAATCTGGATTGTACTATGATATCATGCTCATCCCTGACAAGCTCAATCTAGATACGGCAAAGATACATCAAATCTCCATAAAATAATACTAGAGCTTTCATAAGCCGCATCTTTGTACAACATTCTATGTGCATTCAGTTTTAGGTCATGAAGACAAAGAACAATCATGGTTTTATTCACATGGGAGCTTCAATATCTTCCAGCTAGTGAGTTTGAAAATCATCACCATGCAAAAAACTGTCGATCGTGTGCTTCAATAATATTCAGCATATTATGATACTTACATAGCGAAAACGCTATGGAAAGGGAGATTTTGGTTAGAGATGCATGTGAAGCGGTTTCATCGGTTCGAGAATGGAGTGTGTTCTTGTAAATACTTGAGGACCCTATACGTTTGCTTGCAAAAAATAAAAATGTTTTCTTTACTTTGCCGTATAATTTATCTGTGTCTATTTTTCATTTTCATATCCAGAAAAAGGAAATGTCCTAAAGAAAAAAAAAGGAAAATACAAAATACAGGAAAAAAAGAAAATAGAGAAAAACCAGTTAACAAAAAAGGAAAACCAATAAGGATCAAACCCCACTATAAAATAGAGTAGCCAAGACGAGTATTGTCTAAAACACATAAACACAGAGATCAAAGATGACACTAGCTGAGATCTGTTTCTTGCCAGTCTCGTTTATCTGCGGTGTGATAAGATATTTTTGCGGCTGGAACAACGTTTCAAAGGCGGATGGTTTTAGACAGAGCGGTTTAGGAACTGGATGGATCTGCGTCATCTTGTTACTCATTGTTGCTGCGATCTTCTTCAACGAAAACAGTCATCGAGTTTTGCAACTTCTACGTAAGCATGTGTTTGGGATCGTATTAATAGCCCTAATCTTCATCACGCTTTATCTCAAAGGCAATTTTGGCGGGTCGAGTAACGTTTCAAAGACGGCTGCTATCATAACGAGCGGTTTGGGAACCGAATTGATTTGCGTCATCTTAGTCTTTGTGACTGTAATATATCCTCTTACTCAACAACAGTGAAGACGAGTTCTGCAATATCTCCGTGTGATGGGTTTCGGATTTTAGTAATCTTCTTTGTATGTCTCTTCATGCATTATCTCAAGATTAAAGCGTTTCTTGATGTCTCCTTTTGTAGGTAGATATGTTGTTAGATCTTCAGACTTTCTACTGCTACTTTGTAATCTTTTTTTTTTCTTTGAGCAAGTGAAATTTTGTAATCATGATGCAAACTGTAACGGCTTTAAAAAAAGAACAATTGATTTATACATATTCATATGACTACGGAAATTAATTTGAACAGGGGAGAGAAATACGAACTGTAACCACAAAACGGCATCCTTTTAGTAATTTCAGTCGTGTTGCCGTAGATGGGTCTCCTGCTTTTTTTTTTTTGCCATAAAAAAGTTGTTCTATTACTTAAGCTAGAAGTGGTCGTCGTAGAGGTGGTATGAATAACCAGACCGAAATAAAACAACCAATAAAATAGATAGGTCTATAGAATGACCTAGCATTTTGAACACTTTTTAAAATCTTTCTCTGGCTGCTTCAGATGCTTTTCCTTGTGCTTAGACACACACTCATCTGCGGGGTTTAGTGTTCAGTTTCCTCTGCTTTCTTGGGTAGCAAGTTTATAGCATTAACCTGTCCTTTAACCCTAGCAACCTACAATTTAAGCGTTTCAGAAGCGTTCCCAACTCCGGTTACGATATGAGAGCCGATTTTATTCTAGGAGATTCCCGAGCCGATATCTTTAGCTTGTTACATAAGCTACCACGGCCTCCGATTTCTACTGCGCATTGTTAATTTGTTAGGTAAGCTAGCAGCTTCTGCTTTTGTTAAGCTATTTAAAATAATAACTAATCGCTCGCACCTTACCTTGTGCGGATTTCAAATTTATAAATTATATAACCTTAATATATAGGTCATCAATATATGAAAATCATAATGTTTTTGTTGCAAATTTTTATTTATGGGATATAGATTTTGGATTGAAATCTTTCTTCTTATAGTAATACTCAAATTAGAAAATTTAGATTTATAATTAAACACTTATTTTATTTGTGTAATGAAAAGAACTCCAATGGCTTTGAAATCATCATAAACAGTCACAATTCAAAAACATCACAAAATAACAAAATCGAGTAAACATCATATAATATCCACAATTTAAATTTTTAGAACCATGAGACAAAATAAAAAAATAAACTGAAAAAATTATCTTTGTATTCTCTTAAATTATACTTATATTATGTTTGATATTTGTCAATTTATTTTTATATTATTTAATTTTGTATTCTAGTTTTTCATGCTTCAGTATTTTTAAAAAATTGTTTAATTAATTTTCATTTTTTGTTTATATATTGTTTACTATTTTAGTTTAAATCTATTATTTTGAATATTTGTGATTTATGAATTAAAAATAATATATATTTTTCATATATAAATACAAATAATTTATTTTAGTTAGGAATATGATTATTTAATATTAAAAATATAAAATATCTTGCATAAGTATAAAATATAGCTTACGAAAATATTTCAATAATGCTTTAACATTAATTTTATATTTAATATTATAATAATTGTATGTAGATCAATATTTTCAATAAAAAGCATAGAACTTGACTATAATATTAACCATTAAAATTATAAATTAATCTAAGATAAACCAAATTATGATATTAATGTTGTAATAATCTCTATTTAGATTAATATTTCCAATCAAAATCAGAAACACATGACTATAACATTGGCCATTAAAATCATAAACTAAATATAAGATAAACCTATTTATGATATTAATGTTGTAATAATCTGTATTTGCATCAATATTTCCAATCAGAATAAAAAAACATGGCTATAATATTTTTTGTTTAAATCATAAACTAAACATAAGATAAAACTACATATGATATTATCAGTAGAATTTATTAATATATGTTGTTAATATATATTAATTAATTAACAACCCCAAATATCATGATAACAAGAATAAGAAAATGGTTATTTAAGTTAATTTTGTCCGTTTATACATTATTTACTATTTCGGTTTAAATATATGATTTTGAATGTTAATGATATTATGGATTAAAAATATTTTGATGGGTTTCACATATTAATTTATTAACCATTAAAATCATAAACTAAATATAAAAAAATCAGTAAAATTTGTTAATATTTATTGTTAATTTATATTTATTAAATAATAAAATCAAATATCATGATATATATATATATATATCCATACTTAAATAATATTTTAAACTAATAGTATATATGGTTTGGTGTAGTTTATTAATATCTATTAATTAATTAATTATTCTAAATATTATGATTAAATATACATTAAAATAAAATTTAAATAGCAATATCAATTAGACTTATGATTTATCCTAAAATCATGGAAAAGATGAAATATATTGTTTATTTATATTTATTAACTAATAATCTTTAAATATCATGATAAATACATATATTTTAATAATATTTTAAAATAATAGTATATATAGTTCGATAGAGTTTCTTAATATCTATTTTTCATATACAAGTAATTTGATGTTCCTATTACAGTTATTATAATAATATTTAAATTATAATGCATGTATTAATAAATAATTATAACGTTATGTCCGCATGTATATACCCAAAGTACTAGTTTATTAGTATATGTATATTATAATATTTTATAATTTTATTGACATATTCCACAAGATTATGTTGTATTTTTAAAAGTTCCTTAAGCCATTCAAATAGTTGGGGTCGGGCAATGACCAATACATTCGGTTTGTTTAGCATAACATTGTATTTTTTTGGTGGTGCGTTGTTACAGCAAAAATAACATGCTCTAGAACACTTGACCGGATCATCGTGGCCCAATGGTAAGGACCGGGTCCCCGCCTGCACCCAGGTAGGGGGTTCGAACCCTGCTGGAGGGAACTACCTCATGATGCATCTGGTCACCACACGGATATGGGCCATGCTTTCGGCCCATTTGAAAAACTGGGAGGGGCGTCTATCCGTAGGCATTCCTTCCCCATGGGGATTAGTCTGGGTCTTCTGGGCCTGGGATACTCCCAGGTTAAACAAAAAAAAAAAGACGGACACACTTTCTCTTTAGTTCTAAACCATCTGTGTTTTCCACTATATAAAAATAGTATTAAAAATGAGAATATAATAATATATGCATAGTTGCAACTGCTATGATGATAAAATGGAAGATTTTTATATATGCATTATTGCACTGTATATACATTAATGTAGACGAACTAGAGAAATCGTAATAAGCACATAATTGCAAGATGTGGTGTTGACAATATCGTAATATTTTTCAAAAAACGAGCGTTTGTTCTGTTAGGAAAAAATGCGGTTATTTGCTATTTGATGGTTGTATTTTCAATAGATGTACAATAAGGACTATATATATATATATGTAAGAGCACCCTTATCACTCTAGTATTTAAATGGGGTTCTAAAGCAAATAAGAATATTATTTACAAAAATTTAATCAATTAATTAATTAATTAGATTTAAATGTTTAAAATAGATTAAGTCATGAGAAATTGTCAAAATATCACTTTCCTAGTAACACTTTTCATGTTTACCTTAATCACTTTTATTCTTATTTTAAGCGGAAAACACATTTATAACCCTTGGGTTAATTAATATAAGACTTGAGGTTTAAAGTTGAGGAGTAGAAGTAGGGTTTAGGAATATAAAATTTAGGATTCTAATTAATTTTAAAATAAATTACCTCTTAAAAAATAGTATTTATGAAAATGTCTCTTTAATAAATGTAAAAATGAAAAGTGGTACCAATAAGATGGTAAACATGAAAATTTCCCTTAAGTCATCTATGCATAATTTTAATTAAAAGTCTTAAATATTGTTTCATAATATCTTAAAATTATTAACTATGAATAAACATAATTATAATATTTTTGATAGATTTTGATAATATTTATTAATTAATTAAATTTCATAAATATCATGATAAGTGTATAAATTATATTGTTTTTAAATAATATAATGTAGAATAGGTTAATGGTTATTATTTATCTTAAATATATTGATATATATATATATATATATATATTAAAATAAAGTTTTAAATAATAATTTTTATCTTAAAAACATGGAAAATCTAACAAATCGGCAAATTCACTTCTCAAATAATACCAGAGATTTTATCCGCGCTACGCGCGGATTATGTTTTATAAACTTATTATAATTTAAATTTTATAAAGTTGTTGTTTCTTCTTTGCTACACAAATTTTATTTTAAATATATATAATACACAAGTAAAATTTTCGTTAACTATTAAATTATTAAAAAAAAGCCAATCTAATATTATATTATTAAATCTACACAAAAGATAATTTTAATGATATAGAAGCCAATGAAGCTGCAAATTATAATTGATAAAAAATTGCTAAATTTTTGAGAAATTGTTTTTGTGATCAATTTTTTAAAATTTTGATTTTTGCAAGTAATTTAGTTTTACAAATATATGTTTTCGACAAAGAAGTGGTGATAAATCTGTTTTTTTATGAAAATTATTTTATATACAGGCAAATGCACATGCAAGGGATTTATTATTTTTATATCATGTATTTGATGATAATTTTTACTATTATTTAATTTTCTCTTTATTTATTAATCTTCGTTTTAGTTTTCCATGTAATGAAAATACATTTTATTTTATGATATGCAGTTTTTTAGTTGTAAATTTATAGATAGATTTTTAAAAAATGTTGATGTAGTCTTACTATAATTTTAGATTTTAATAATTTAGGTAATCATATTTTACTTTTGAAAATAACTGTAAATAACCAAGTAATCGCTAAGTTTTTTTCAAGAAATCAACGTCAATTATTATACATGCTTAGGTGTATATATATAGATTCAACATGTTAGTTTTTGTGATTAGTCATAAGTTTATATATTATGATGCTTGCTTTTATATTATATGACTGGTAGGGTTTTCTTTTTATAGTTGCAGTAAAATGAAAGATTATTTGGTAAAAGTTGAGAATATATATTTTTCGTAGAGAACAAGTGGAGATAAACTGGACATCAAGAATTAGACCAAGATATCAAATGTATTCATGCACAACAATGTTACTTGAATGTCCCATAGTCAAGCCTTCCCTTGGATCCTCCACAAAGAAACAGGTTGAAGTTATATGGATGGAACTACAGCTCCAATAACATGATCCTCCTTAAAAGCGTGGGTCATTGCTTTGTTCACTTGCAGTCATATTCTCAAGAAAGTAACGAAAGTCCTTGCTTTGCCATTTTAATTACATCTTTAACCGGAGCACTGAGATGAAGAAACTCTGTACTTTCTTCTTACACGCTGCCCACACATTTCACACATACGCAGCACTATCCAGACCCGCTGACACAAGACGATGAACTGCCAAATAACTCTAGTGATCATATGAATGAGGGAAAGTATTATGGAAAGAGATATAACCAAACACTGATCGTAGAAAAAATCTCTAAGCATGTTGTACAAAGAATTTGCCATAATAAGATAGCACAAACCAAGTAATCACGAACACAATCATTTTAAAAAAAAAACTTCACTAATATATATGTGCATGGGCAAGAACATACCTTGATCTGTTGACCAATCAAATAACGCGTATATGTGCAGTTAACAAAATAGATATCTTACTAGGCCTTTCGGTTTGCCATTAGGATATTCATGTCGGTGTGTAACCTAATGTAAAAAAAATTTATGTCCAGAAAAATTAGTCCTATAGGGTGACTAAGTTAATGCCCTTCAAGATTCTAAAGAGAGCGATTGAGCAAGAACCTTCTTCAATGAATCATTCGCAGCTACATGTAATATTTAAAGCAGAATGGAGATGGCTGTGATGAATGGCTACGGGTGACACAAACTCTCCTATGCGGTTCTCTTTTCTGCAAGTCCCTTATCTCAGGTATTCTTTGCGTCCAGGTCTTTTATGTATTCATGTTTACACATAATAATCATAGTGCTGACATGTTAAAGGTGCCACTGTTGACATCAAGTGCTACACTGGTTTCAAATAGAGATCAAACTGGATAAAAAATTATTACTGATGACTTCGGAGAATTTGTTATCCATCTTCACGCAATTCCGCAACTGAAAAAGGCATGTCTTGCCAAACCAGAACATGTGCGCCTAAGAACTATCATAGATGCAACAAATAGTTTTCCAAAAAGGAAACAATAATTATTAAATTAATGAGTGAATACAATCTTCATCAAAGATGGGACCTTTGATTTAGATTCGTTGATGGAAATTTAAACCTGATGAGTTCAAAACAGAGAAATTTGAATGCCAGAGTCAAATTGGTTGTTTTTAAAGCATCTGAGATTTATGGAAAGAGTAACAAACAGATTTATCAATTTGCAGAGACCGAAAACAGAGCATAAACAGTCAGTACCTTCTCTCGTATGACTAATGATTACAGAAATACTAACCACCGGTGGTGCTATCATTGCTATTGGAGACGGAGATTTGCGTAGCCATTGTTCTTCCGAAGTTGTTGTGGGCGGAGATGTGAGGAACCCAAGGAGTTATATAGTGAAGATGGAGAGAGGAGGGAAGATGAAGAGGTATCCACATGTTGCTAAATTGAAGAGGATTGTGGAGCTGATTTAAGTTTGGTGGGTTGTTCGAAACGGCTTTGGAAGAAGAATAGAAGATCAATCATAACCTAATTAATTGAAGAAATTTTTTTTGAAGAAGATGAAACTTAAGTCTGATGTGGCAAAACTTTAGAATATAATTGGTGGAATAAAAATGCACACGTGGATAGCTTAAAATTGGAGGATATTATCTATTTAGTGTAGTAAAAATTGGAGTATACTAGTCTTAGTATACGAGTATAGATAATAAAAAATAACATTATTATCAAAATCATTCACATTCACACATTCATTAAGGGCTTGACTGGTTTCTTTACTACCACCTAGAAACACATCTTTTGCAGTTAATAGCGGTTGTTGGCGTTCTGCAACAATCACAAAAATGCTATAAACCGCTTCCAAACCTCTCAAAATCAAAAGCTGGCCCAGCTAGTGTTTGCGGTTGCGAGAGGGCAAACAAAATTTTTTTTTCAAAAAGGTTATATTAAAATATTTTTTTTAATTTAGAAATTTATATTTTAAACAAAAATATTTAAAACAATTTTAGACATTAATATATATATATATATATATATATATATATATATATATAAACCTAAAAATATTTTTTTTATAATTTAATGCTATGATTTTAAAAATATTTTTTTTATATTTACTATAATAATATGATTTTCTTATTTTTTAAATTATATAAAGTGTTAATATTGTTAATTTATTAATAAACCGCTTTTGCATTTGGTAGTCAACCAGTCGTAAGTATCCCGCAAACTCACAAATTTCTAACCGCTGCACAAGTGTGTGTAAATCGCTTAGTAACGTCTTAAACTGCAACCACATGTGGGAACCGAATTTCGCACTGTCAATTTTTCGTAAAATAAGGAAAGTTAGGAAATCCTAATTTCTCAAAGATCCCGAATTTTCTGCCAACACACGAGAAAACGAAAGAGACAAAGATAACAAGAATATCAATGAGAAGTTGCACATAGGCGTTCTATTAATTTGATAAGAACAAAGTTACAAAGTTTGCAAAGGAATTGAAAGAAGAACAAGACTTAGCTAACAAATAGACAAGCAGAACCAGGGTCGAAGGTGACCCCGTAGAGAGATCTGTCTGCAGCCGTCTAAATCCTAAGTTCTTAAGTTTCTAAGTTAGCAAATCTGCCCTAGGTCTAATTTTCGGATCCCCCTGCATCTTCAGCCTTAGACTCCTTATATACTCCTCCTGAGGCGGTTTTGCCTTTTCGATTCTACCCTTGGTCGAATCTATCGCTTCGCGAAAATCTTCCATATCTTCCCGATCTTTGTGTTTATCTATGGAAACTTTTACATTTATTCTTAGAGACTTGATATTTATCTTCTCTTGCAAAGTAGAGATAAACCGTCATTGCTGTTTGGGCTTTATTTTGTATAAAACCGAAAGTGGGCCTTTAGCCACGCCCTGGATCTCCTTGGTCCATTTTGCGACTTAAGCGTTTTACGATTTATTGAAGTTGCCTTTCCCAAAATGACGTCGGACCTTGAGGAAGCTCGAACCTCTCCTATGATTGAGGCAACCTTGGTGTGTTCTGTTAATCGCTGCCTGTTTATACGACTGGTTCTTGTTTTATCCTGAAGAACAAGTCCCCTCGGTTCTTTGAATCGTAAAGTTGAGATGATGACTTTGATCGGGCCAAAATGAGGACTAAGATTGACTCGTTCTCGGAATGGAGTGTCACAAATATGGGCCGAAGATGGGTTGCGTGAGCTTTTTGGGTCGGTTTTATCCGTTGACCCACGTAAACTCGGTCTACTCGCCATCCAGCGAGTAAACCATTCAGAGCCGATCTACTTGCCGTTTGGCGAGTAGACCAATTGGTCTACTCCCCAAACGGCGAGTAGACCGTTCAAGATTGGTCTACTCGCCGTTTTGGGGAGTATACCAATTGGTCTACTCGCCAAACGGTGAGTAGACCGTTTAAGATTGGTCTACTCGCCAAACGGCGAGTAGACCGTTCAAGATTGGTCTACTCGCCAAACGGCGAGTATACCGTTTAAGATTGGTCTACTCACCAAACAGTGAGTAGACCGTTCAAGATTGGTCTACTCGCCGTTTGGCGAGTAGACCGCTCGGGATCAGTTTACTTGTCTCTCGGCGAGTAGACCGTTTTTTTCGATTCTGAGTTTATGTTTTTCAGAACGTGTCTAGAGACTTTCGTATAGATATTCAATTTTAGCCGTTGATTTCAAGATGACCGTTTTTGACCCCAATAGTTAGCCCCCCAATTCGCATGTTTCGTGTGTGATTCTTGCGGGCGAGTAGTGGTGTTAATTGGAATTCGCGGTTAGAATCAAATCCTTTCAAAAGATTATTTTTTCGGAAAAAATAAAGTTTCTTTTAGATCTTCTATAAATATTGGACCCTCACCCTTCATTCTCTCCACATCCTCTCCACATCCTCCCCACTTTGAAATTTTTTCTTTCTCATTCTCTCCCAAGAGTTTTCTTCCAAAGAGATGTCTTCTTCAAACAATCTTCAAAAGAATGATGATGCCGAGATGAGCAATGCTGCTGGTGGAGTTACTCCGAATCTCCCAGTCGCCGGGGCTGTTTCGGCTCACTTTTCCGAGTTCCTATCTTTCCAGAACAAGTTAAGCCGAGCCGAGGCTGAGAGACTGGCGAACCCTAGGCGGGTGGTGCCCTCAAGTTCCGAGGTTCCGGTCACTACTCACGGTGCCAATCCTCCTGGAGACGTGATCGTTGCAGGGCCCTTGATGCCGGAGGTCGAGCTTCAGCCGTCGGGATCCTCCACTACAAGAAAACATGACCATAACAACGATGCTTTACAAGGAAATTACTTCGTCATAATCTTACATATATTTTACAACGACATTACGCCGAATATATGTTTCGTTGTAAATTTATTAAAATTTTAATTATTCTAAAATATATATTTTTTAATTATTTAATTTTCGTATTATTCAAAACATTCAAATTAAAAGCCTCGTAAAATTTACAAGGAAAATACAAGGAAAATGTTGTAAAGTCCTCGTAAACTTTACAAGGAATATACAAGGAATATATTGTATAGTCCTGTAATATTTACAACTAATTTACAAGGAATTCGTTGTAGATTCGTTGTAAAATATTACAACGAAATTAGTAGGAAGAACATGTACATTCGTCGTAAAATATACAATGATTAAATGAGTGCTTTGCTAGGAAGCATTACAAAGAATATATGACGAAATAGTACTAGGAAATTACGACGAATGTTTCGCTTCTATCTTACGACGAAACCCTTTCGTCGTAACACTTACGAGGATATTACGACGAAACGTCCATTACGACGAGCTAACAAGGAATAAGGCTGTAGTAAAATGCCTGTTTTCTTGTAGTGATCGACGATTTGTGTTCCCGTCGTCGATGTCGAGCCGGTTCAAGAGTCGATGAATCCTCCTCCGGCTAAGAACGAAGTCGTTTTAGGTTTACTCGCTCAGAACGCTCCTCCGATCGCCGCGCCTAAGGGGAGGAAGAGGCCTTGTGCCAAACCTGAGGCGGCTAAGAGGAGGAAGTGTACTAAGTAATCCGAGGCTGGTCCCTCTTTGACGAAGGTTTCGGGGCTAGCGTCGAGTCATCGTGCTAAGGTTCGTTTGTTCGAAAGCTCTCTTCTTCTTTTTCAGTGTTGATCTTTCTTTTGACTGCTTTCTTCTCCCCTTTTTGTAGTTCGTCTCGCTGATCGATGGGATGATTAGTGAATGTTGGTTGGAAGTCGAGCGTCTCACCAAGGAGTTAGCAGAGTCGCAGGGGGGGATCAGCGCAGTTCGAGGGGAAACTAAGAGTCATTGAGGACGCCCACTCTCGGGAGACGGCTCAGCTCGAGTTGCAGATTGGGGAGCTTGAGCGGGATCTCGGAAAGATCATGAGTTGTCTTCTTAAGGCGAAGGATGCAAAGAAGGCTAGGTCGGAAGTGTGCAAACTCAAGCGCAAGCTCAAGGGTACGGAGGAAACGGCAGCCGGTGCGATTACAGAGGCTCGAGAGGAGGTTCGATCTGAGTTCCGAGCTTTCATGGCAAAGGACTCCAGCTCCCTCGACTCTTTGGCGGTTTTCCATTCCCTGGAGCTGAATTTGGATTCGATCAAGGGAGGCCTGAGCGAGACCCTCTGGTTTCGGGGCGAGGAACCCCCGTCTCCGCGAGTCAAAGAAGCCAGACTTTTGGTTCGCAAGGAGGAACTAGCGAGCGTCGAAGGGGACTTTAGCCTGATCCTCGAGGGATTGAAGGCGGAGTGCGCTCCTTTTTCTAGATCGGTAGTCGGCGAAGATCTGGGGCACATAGCTGAGGAGGGCAAAGACGACGCGGTTCTGAGCCCGCATGAGGCGAAATGCGATGGCGAGGGAGAGGCTCCGGCCACGGAGGAAGGTTGAGGTTTTTATGTTTGATCGAGGTTAAGAATATTTTGTTGGTTATGTTTATTTCGGCTGAGTGTGGCCTATGTTTTACTTGGGACTGGCCGTTGGTGGCTTTGAGTCCCTGCCGCTTTTGCGGCTTTTGTACGAACTTGGCTTTTATAAAGGAGGTTTTTGTTTTTTAACGAGCGTGTCGTGTGGTTGAATGTAGAGGGAAGACTAGGAGTTGTCATCTCGCAATCTAACTCTTAATTGACGATCGTTCGGTTCGTCGCCCATTTCGAAAGAAGCGAAATTTTTTTAATAATTGCGAGGGCCGAAAATGGCTAAATCGAACATTTTCCAAAAAATATTTTTGCGGGCGTTTGAAAGCTAACGAAGAGACATTCTGTTAGGATCTCATATCTTTCGATACTTCATTCCTTGAGACGTTTGAGACTAGTGTGCTGGGTTTTAGGCAAGACCTAGGCTTACTCTCGGTTAAGGTTGTGCGATGACTAATCGACTTTCGTCTTACCTGTTGCGATTTTAACCTGACTTCATCTCAATTTAAAGTCTGCGATATGTTCTCGGCTTACGTGAATTGTATGGTAGGAGTCGAGCTCCTCTTCGAGGACAATTTTTAAGTCTCCCGAAAGTGCTGACCAAATTTTGGATTTCTTTTATAGCGCTATTACCCTGTGTCGGGTGTTCGAGAGCTATCTTGGCGAGATAACTTAGTCTGTTTAGGACGTAAAGAGCTCGTTGTTATCAGCAACAAACTTATTTGCGGAGTTGGGGCTTTCGCGAAAGGCTTTGAGTTTGATATGAGAATTTGAATTTTATAGTCGTGAGCGGACTGTTTTTTGAGGAAGTCATAATTGGGAGATTTTATGAGAAAAAGGGGATCTCGGGCCTCAGCAACTTCTCGCCTTGCCAAAGGTTCGTGTTTTCTCACACAGCTCCGTGCGATGGAATTTGGTGAGAAAATTCTCGTTTTTCTGAGGTAAGTAGATGTGTTGAATTTGTCGGGAGTATACGAGTATACGTACCCTCTCCCGCCCTTTTTTGGTGAGGGGGGACAGCTGAGCCCACCTTGCAGCGAATTGCCTACGTACCCTTCTCAGGGATCAAGCTGTCTCGTAGTTCAGTGAATTTGAGCGAGCGCTCAATGATAGTATTTTTTGAGGTGCATTACGTTCCATGTCCTTGGAATTTTAACCCCCTCCATGTTTTTATTTTCGTATGAGCCTGGTCGGACGACTTTGATGACTTTTTACGGTCCTTCCTGGTTTGCTTCGAGTTTTCCTGCGTTTGGTTTTGCGGTGTTTTGGAAAACTTTCAGTAGGACCATTTCGCCTTCTTTGAATCTGTTGTGGCGTACATTGGCGTTGTAGTACCGTTCTGCTGCGTGCTAGTAGTTTTGAATTCGTGTCAGGGCCTCGTCCCGACGTTCGTCTATCAGATCGAACTCGTTGAGCAGCATGAGGCTGTTTTCATTTTCGTGTTCTAGGAGTAGCTTTCGGTGTATCCCAGTCGACTTCTACCGGGATCATGCATTCCGCCCTGTAGACGAGGGCGAACGGAGTTTCTCTCATTACGCGTCTCGGGGTTGTGCGATTGGACCACAAGAATCCCTTGAGTTCTTCGGCCCATCTTCCTTTCTTAGTGTCCAGGCGTTTCTTTAGGCCGTCGATGATGGTATTGTTAGTGGTTCGGCTTGGCAATTATACTGCGGATATCTTGGAGTTGACTTGGTGAGTCAGATCTTCCACTTTTCGCAAAAGGTCTCGAACCTAGTTTAAATGAACTGAGATTTGTTGTCTGTTACGATTTCGTAGGGGACTCCGTGTCTGCAGACAATGTTCTTCCACACGAAACTTTTGACTTGAGCGTCTTTGATGCTTGCGTACGAGTCTGCCTCGACCCACTTGGAGAAGAAATCGGTTAGTACCAACATAAAACGTTTTTGTTTTGACCTGTGCATTGGTCCGACTATGTCCATGGACCATCTCATGAACAAGTATGGTGATGAGATTGAGGACAAGACTTCCGCAGGTTGATGGATGGTGGGCACGTGCCTTTGGCATTTTTCGCACTTCCGCGCAAATTTGCTGCAATCTTCAATCATCGTTGGCCAGTAGTGATCATGGCGTTTAATCTTGATTGCGAGTGATCTTCCGCCGGCGTGATTTCCGCAGGATCCAAGTGGATTTCTTCCATTATCTTTCGTGCCTTTTCACCTTCGACACAAGTCATGAGTGGCACAAAGAATCTTGATTTGTATAGTTCACCTTCGACCAGAATGTACCGTGCGGCTTGGCCCTTGATCTTTCTGGCTGCCCACTTTTCGGCGGGTAAAGTTCCGTCGGCGATGTATGAGCGGATCAGAACATCCATGGTTTTCTGAATCCGTATTCTGGACGTTCAGGATCTCGTACATCTAGGGTGTCGTTTTTGTGAATATCTTCATCGGGCGATTCGATCAGGTTTATGACAATGGGAGGGCCGATGCTCGGATGTTCTATGAATTCCATGGGAATCACCCTACTTAGGGCGGGATCCGAACTGGATGCTAAAGCGGCCAAGGGGTCTGCCTGGGTGTTTTCTCCCCTGGGGATTCAGTGAGGGCAAACTGATCGAAGTTTCGAGACAAACTTTGTATGAGTTTTAGGTAAGATTCCATCCTCTCGTCTCTGGCTTCGTATTCTCCGCTGTACTGGCTCGCCACGAGCTGAGAATCGCAGTAAGCATGAACATCACGTATCTTTAATCCGAGAGCTAGTCGCAATCCTGCAATCAAGGCTTCGTACTCGGCTTCGTTGTTCGAGGCATGGAACATCAGCCGAAATGATTGTTCCAACACTTCGCCGGTTGGTGACGTGAGTCGGACTCCGACTCCGGAACCCAGTTTGCAAGATGATCCGTCGACGTGAAGGGTCCAGGTTGAGTCCAGTTCTAGCGCGGTCGTACTTATTGAAGGAAGTTCCACTAGAAAATCGGCGAGTACTTGCGATTTTGCAGAGGATTTTGGCCGATACTCGATGTCATATTCGCTGAGTTCAATCGCCCATTTTGCTAGCCTGTCGGACTGGCTGAGACTGTGCAAGATGGTCCGTAATGGGGATGACGTGATCACTGCTATCGTATGAGGTTGGAAATAATCTTAGCTTTCATGCTGACATTACGACCGCTAGTGCCAGTTTTTCCATCATCGGGTATCGAGTTTCTGCGTCGAGGAAGGTCTTGCTTACGTAAAAGATAGGTTTCTGCTCACTGCGTTCTTCTCGGATGAGGACGCCGCTCACGGCTGTGGTCGATACCGTGATGTATAGGAACAAAGGTTCCCCTTCTTCGGGTTTAGTTGGTACTAGGGGAGTGGCCAAATAATGTTTCAACTGTTGGAAAGGTTTCTCGCATTCTTTGGTCCACTCGAATTTCTTGTTTCCCTTCAGAGTATCGTAGAAAGGTAAGCATTTGTCTGTGGATGGCAAAATAAATCGATTGAGTGCTGCTACTCTTCCGGTCAGTCTCTTTACCTCGCGTTTCGTTTTCGGGGATGCCATTTCGATCAGAGAGTTGATCTGTTTTGGGTTCGCTCTGATCCCTCAGAAGGTGACGAGGTATCCGAGGAACTCGCCGGACGCTACCACGAATCTACACTTTGCGGAGTTAAGCTTCATGTTGTGTAGATTCAGCCTTTCAAAACATTTTTGGAGGTGGGTGATATGATCTCGTTCATCGAGGGATTTTACGAGAATGTCATCGATGTAAACATCCATTGTTTTTCCGAGTTGTTCGGAGAACATTCGGTTGACAAGTCGCTGATATGTTGCGCCAGAATTCTTTAGTCTGAACGGCATTACTCGATAGCAGTAGGCATCACGGTCAGTTATGAACACGGTTTTCTCTTGGTCGTACGGGTTCATCCTGATCTGGTTGCTTCGACGAGTTGATCGATGTGCGGCAGTGGGAAGCTATCTTTCGGGCACACCTTATTGAGATCATTAAAGTTGACGGAAACATGCCATTTCCATTTTTCTTCTTGGCGACAACTGGGTTAGCGAGCCAATCTAGATACCTAACTTTTGTTATGGATCAGACTTTGAGGAGTTTTTCGACCTCGTCGTTAACCACATTGGCGCGTTCTGGTCTCAACTTTTGCCTTCTTTGTTTGACAGGTTTGAAAGTCGGGGCAACGTTGAGCTCGTGACATGTGACCCTATTATCGATTCCTGGCATATCTTCTGCGGACCACGCGAAGGTGTGCAAGTTTCTTTTCAGACAAGCTATAAGCTCGGTCTTCAGAGGTTCACTCAGATAAGGCCAAACGGCGAGTAGACCTTTCAAGATTGGTCTACTCGCCATTTGGGGAGTAGACCAATTGGTCTACTCGCCAAACAGTGAGTAGACAGTTCAAGATTGGTCAACTCCCCAAACGACGAGTAGACGTTTCGGGCCGATCTACTTGCTAAACAGCGAGTAGAACGTTCAAGACCGGCCTACTCGCCGTTTGGTGAGTAGACCACTTGGGATCGGTTTACTCATCTCTCGGCGAGTAGACCGTTTTGTTCGATTCCAAGTTTATGTTTTTGAGAACTTGTCGAAAGAATTTCGTATAGAGATTTGATTTTAGCCGTTGATTTCGAGATGACCATTTTTGACCCCAACACCACCCGCATCCACAAACTCCCACAGCCGCAACTGCAACCGCTGCGTTTAAACCAATCATGCCCGAACTTAAGCTACAAATTCTCTATAGAGAACGCCTTAAAATCCAAAGTCGTTAGAAGTTTAAGATCATTGTAACGTCACTAGCAATAAGGCAACTTTTAAGGGATTGACTGGTTTCCCCTCTACCACCCGAAAACGCAGCTTTTACGGTTAGTAGCGGTTGTTGGCGTTTTGCGACAATCACAAAAACACTATAAACTTCTTCAAACCGCTCCAAACCTCTTAAAATCAAAAGCTCATTTTGATACATACATACATACATACATACATATATATATATATATATATATATATATATATATATATATATATATATATATATATGGATAAGTATAATGAAATTGATTTTGTTACTGATATCATAAAAGTATACGTATTCTTTTAGTCACTGGTACGTAAAGAATGCTAGGGTTAAGTGTGTGATTATTCTAAATGTAATAAAATGAGGTGATATATTAAGAATTGATTTATGATATTGTGTGAATGAGATCAAATCAAGAGAAAAGATTATATTGCATGGTCAATAAATAAATCTTTTGTTATCGACCGTCGGATAGTGTAGAACCACGGTTCTAGAGAGAGCGTGCCATGGACACATGAGAGGGACTGATATGGGAGTTATAAACTTATTAGTGACACACCTAGCTTGTCACACATAGTTTATCATTCATAATTCATGTCTTGTAGCTAGTCACCTATATCACGTCACCCACAACTCGTTGCCTACAGTTCGTCACTTCGCAGCTATTACTTTGAGTTCAATTGTTTATTATGACAACATGTTTCTCTTGTTACTTTTTCCCCAGCTCATCATAGTTGTTCAACATATTGAACAGCCTACCTCGGCTAGCTATAAATCGAATTCATGAAAGCGAAGTACAAACGGTTTTGATCATTCTTCATAAGGTATATATGCTATGTTTTATAATGTACATTTATAAAATAGAAAACACCAAACTCTTACTCAGCTGCCAATCAGCTCATCGCTTTGTGACCAATTTGTCATTTTATTGACTATCCAAATCATTATTTGAGTATTAGTATGAGATCCACCACCAACCATAGGATTTGCTTCTGTTTATTTTAAACTTTTAATCATTCTTATTAGGTCAACGAGCTATCTTTTCACGAATCAGACAAGTTTATGAAAAAATGTTCTCAGAGAATCCCAAATCGTAAGCACACGAAGAACCTAAATCATACCGACTCGTTTATGAAAATCTTTTCCTAGAGAATCCCAAATCTTTAGAACACGAAGAACCTAAATCAAAAGTTGGTTTTACAGGTTCAATTTTGGTATGTCTAGAGCTTTGCATAATGTTTATGGAGGTTCGACAAAGCACCAACTGGTCGTCATAGGGATGTAAGATTTGTTGGAGTTCCTTAGAAGTGTTATGTGGTGAACAAATGGTACCGTTGATGACCACTTCAGAGCACAATCCTCACGGCAATATTTTTGGTATTCTTTTGCTGCAACAAAGAAGGTAATTAGTATGATTTCATATGTTTTTTTTTCCCTTGTTGATTCTCATTGTTGTGATTTTCTCATTTGTTTGTAGCTTGTGAACGAAAAACACATATTCAAGTGGATTGATGAAATTCTATTAAATGAGGTCGTAACACTTGAAATTAAAAAACATATGTTTTGAACAAGAGCATAAGGGATTCAATAAGGAGTATATTGAGAAGATTCAATGGAGTCTATGGGACTACCTTCTCTACAAAATCTTCAAATACTCACTTGTTAAAGATGCTTCATATTAGCATAAGCAGTCGCAACCATGATCTCTTACATCCTGGATTGACATCAAAAACGTCCTCATGAGTAATTTCATTGATGATACGCGATATGAAGATTTTAGGAACATGATTTCTACATTCACACATGAGCTTGCAAAATCTTTCAAAAGCTACTTGATCAGATTCAAGTCATATAAAATTCAATGAGGTACAATTGCTTAATACCTTCTTCAGAGGCATCACTTTGGTTTACCGGATGGCTTTAGACACAACTAGTGAAGCAAATTTCAACATCAGGAACCCAAATGAAGTTGTGAGACTTATTGAGAACTTGGATTTAGCAATAGCACTAAGAACACTAATTTGGAGAGGAAGAAATCAACTGCTTGTTGGGCAAGGAGAAAATGGATGAAGGCAAAGTCATACTGGACATAGTTCATAAGCTTCTTAAGAAGCATGTGAGTTTTGCAGAAGATGTAAAGGCTGTTGATACCGCCAATGTAAGGGCGACAAGGAAGATGTGAACTACATTAGTGGCACTGACTTTCAAAAGTATGTAATCAAGGTGGAAACATGAACTCTTATGGCACTGGTCAAAGGGGTAATTACAACCAGAGTTCTCAGTATCAGAAACCTTACAACAACAACAACATTAACAATAGGAACTATGGAGCGTCTTCTTACCAGAATCATGCACCAACAACTCAAGAAAGCAAGATAGAAAACATGATTGATTAGGTTTTGAGGGTCAGCAGAAGCTTATAGTGGATTTCAATGGGAAGATAAATGTTGTATACACACTTGAATGACAAGTTCGAAGCTCTAAGCACCCATGTGAAGAAGTTGGAGATTCAAGTGGTTTAGACTAGTGAAGTTGTGAGGACGCAGTAAGCACCGATTAAAGAAAAAAGAGAGACTGGAAAGAAGCACCACATGAGTGCCATCATAGATGATAATTTCTGGGAAGTGGTGAAGGAGGAGAAATTCAAAGAAGGAGATTTTCAGGTCGAAAGTTCCATGTCTTACGATAGTTCGCATTGCTGTCATTAAACACCAGAGACTAAGCACATATTGATACCCCATGCTTAGTCCGTAAGTATCTTGTGAAATGGCAAGCGTCGATCGGCACCCTCACACTCTCGTCGATCGACACCCACCAGTGACTTACTGAGTTCGATGGCCAAGTATTAATACAGAACGACTGAATGTTTCAAGAAACTCGTCTCAAACATCAACAAAGACAGCAGTGGACACCACTCAGAAGCATGAAGATGCACTAGAGCCTATGATCATTCAGCAGGCTACTGAGAAACAAGTTTCTAAGAGAAAGAAGAACAAGGTTCGTAAACATCTAAGATAAGAAGCTAATGAGAAAGAGTTGGATAATTTCACCAAGAGGATGTTGAGGGTTCCAGTGAATATGCCATTCAATGAAGCTTATTAACCCAGCGACTATAGATGTTTTTCAGAGAGAGCAGAAACAGACGCACTCTGGGATACATGTACTTCAGTCAGTATTTTGACTCGGGTGATGGCTGAGCATCTGAGTCTGAAGATAGAACCATCTAGCAATTCATTCACCTTTGTGGATTGCTCTAAGGTGAATTCATGAGGAATTGTCAAAAACCTTCAGGTACAAATTGGCAATGTCCTAGTTCTAGTAGATTTTCACGTCAGGGATTTTCAGATAGGCTGGAATTCTTCTCTATTACTTGGAAGAGCCTTCATGGCTACTGTATGATCTGTTTGTGATATGAAGACAAACATGTTGTATCTCTCAGTCATCAGTGATATTGATATATATATATATATATATATATATATATATATATATAAATATGTTCAAGTGGTCAGAGGAAACACACCCTACATTGAGATATGAGATGATCCAGGATCTACAGCAATTTGTTATTCTGATTCTGGCGCAGAGCGCAAAGACGATGGTAAAGCGTCGACCGATACCCAACCACCATTATCGGTCGACATTCTACAAGTCCAGACTATCGAGAGACTTTCTTGATTGAAGCTATCATTCCACCTAAAATAAAAGTCAATGTAGTAGCAATATATGATCATAAAGTATACAGAGATGAAGTTGGCAATGCACATGCTAAGGATGGAAGGACCATCAATGTTTCAAAGGAAGATATGGAAGCAATACTTGAGATGGCAGATAGTCAGGGAGGCTACTATGTGAGTTTAGCAAAGTATGATGGATGTTTCCAGTTGCATGGAATCAACTTTACACCTCCACGTCTGCCAGAAATTTTAGAGGTTTACAGGAGAGATCAAAATGAGAAGATTATAGCTGATATTTTACAGCTCATGAGAGGATGTATGATGATTTCTACAGAAACATTGATACAATCTACTTTCTTCTCAACAACAATGTTGCATGGTTGAATCAATGTATGGAAGAGCTGCATGTGAAGGTAGATTACACACAGAATATCATTGAGAGACATCAAGAGCACAAAACCAAAGAGAAGAAGCCAACAAAAGTTTTGTAGGCCCTTGGTTCGAGATGAGCAAAAAATATGTGGATATTTGTTTTCCAACAAGTGTTTCATTACCTCCATACTAGCCAAAAAACTCCAAAACGTCAAGTTAAAGACTATAAACAAGCTCTTTACAGGAGAAAACCCATTTAGTAAATTTTAAATTAGTTTTATTTTTGTTCATTACTGATTTTTGTGTTTTATTTATTTCAGGTTATTAAAAAAAAGAATTTAGGAAGACAACAAGTCTGCACCGAGCACCAACTGACACTTGATCACTGTCGATTGACGAAGCATCACAAGTATCAATCAACATTTCACTGTGTTGATCGACGCTCACTACCAGTGAGCAGGTATACCGACTTTCCTTGTAGAAATTTGTCCTTATGATTTATTTCCCACCAATTCTTAGATTGTATTACACTTTGGACAATGTTGTTTAAGTCTGGGAGAGGTATTACTGATATTGTGCTTTTTGGAGCTTTAGATTTTTGTGTGTTTTAAGAATTTTATAGAGTCAAGAAGTGGATGATAAACCTTTTCAAATTTTACTTATTATTTAACCATTCTCTAGCACTATTTTTTGAGGCTATTAATTGCATGGTGTGCTGAATGGAAACACCAAAGTGGATCACCTGCCAATAATATCCATGCTAGCTAAGAAAGTGCAAAGGAACTGAAGCTGACTTCCAGCCTTAGTAAACTTAACTTGGTTGTTTTGGGGCTTGGTATACACTTGATCAAATTCATTATTCAATTCTAGAAGGTAGAAGAATATGTGTTTATGGTTCCCTTCTCTTATCTCTATTCAGCATCTAGAAAAGAAAAGATTGAGATGATTTCCTGAAAGATGCAAAGGGGTAGGAAAATTTCATGTAACCCCATTATTCTAATTCATAAAGGAATGATCACACATTGTTGGAAGTGAGGAGTAGGAAAATTTCATATAACCCCATTATTCGCCTACACTTTGTCAAAAGAAAAAGAAAAAGAAAAAAAGAAGAAGAAAAAAATAAAAAAATAAAAAATATAAAGAGAAAAAGAAACCAAAAGAATCATATAAGAGAGGAGAGAGAGGAAATATATCACACAAGATTACTTTTGTGTTCAAATACTTACCACAGTAAGTGTCCTTGTGTCCTTTGATCGATACTCCCAAAATTTAGCCGACACATTTATTTATAGAAACGAAGTTAGTAGAGGGGTTAGTCAGGCATAATATTGGAGAGCATTTTTCCATTCTGTATGTCTCTAAGATCTTATTGACATATTCTTTCTGAGGAAAACTTAACAATCCTTGTGATCTATCTCGAAAGATTTCTATCTCTATCACATAAGATGCTTCACCCATATCTTTCATTTCAAATTTCTTAGAGAGATACTTATTTACATCATGTAACATAGCCATGTTATTTGCAGAAGGAAAAATATCAACAACATATAAGACTAATATCACAATCTTACTCCCACTGATCTTAATGTAGATACATCAATTAACAATGATCTTTGTGGAAACTGAAATCCGCATTGTGGATCTCCGTCGATTTAGGAAGGCAAGGTAAACCTCACTTTCCCAGAGGTCCCAGATTTCTGCTAAGCCAAAAACGTCAAGCGACCAAACAGTGAGAACAACAATATAACAATGAATTAGTAAAGACAAAAAGAGAACAAAGAGGATCTTTGTAAAACCTGATTTTTCAAAATAATAAAACAAATAATAATCTCTGAAATCTCCATTTATTAAATTCTCAAACGTCACCCTCAACAATATAAATCCAACAATAAAATAAATACTCAAGAATATCGATAATAGCATAAATCCACAAGTCTGAAAAAGAAAGGAAAGAACACCCAAAAGGGAGAAAAGGAAGATGGGTGAGTAACAGGGGAGTCATTCAGTGAGGTATGAGATGCTAAACACGCAAACAATAGACTCAGTACATAGCACTACGGCCATGGGGAAGCCTAGCTCTAACATGAACAAACACAGTGCCTAATGCACCACACGAACAACCAGTGCGCTGATAGTACATGGCTAATCTCTGCACCCAACATTCTCCTATAAGGATATATATATAAAGCTATATGCGTCGTTAGTACAAGAGTCCATCCTCGTACCCCGCAATCTCCTATGCGCCGCTAGTACAAACGTCTTTGTACCCCGCAATATTCACACAATGCGCCGCTAGCATAGACGTCTATATGCCCCGCAATCTCCATACAATGCGCCGTTAACACAAACGTCTTTGTGCCCCGTAATCTCCACAATGCACTGTTAGCACATATATTTTTGTGCCCCACAATCTCATAACAATAGACTTATATTATATATCTATATATAGCAGTTTTAACATCACACAATCCACTCAACCGTTGAATCCTCTAACATCCTATATCCGGTGTAACATGCATAGTATTATTAACAAACAAGACTCTCATGCAAATTCGACTAACAGAGACAAAACATATTTCGAAACTAAACTTTCCATAATAGTAGTACTAAACTAGCACGAGATTAACGCAGTAGCCCTCACCTTAGCCAATGGTTGGAATGATTAACAGAAGATGGTCAACTGAGGTCAACTGCAACACGAGAGAATCAACGGCTTAGGCTTAGAGTCTCAGGATATAAATTTTTCAAAAATGGAAAGTTTACAAAAATAGCAACTTTCCTAAAATGGCATCTTTCCTAAGATATCAACTTTTCTAAGATAGCAACTTTCCTAAAATGGCAAGTTTAATAAACTAGAATTCCTCTAACTAGAACTTTCCAAGACTAGAAATAGGGAGGCGATAAACTTACCAGAAATATGGCCCGAGAACTTGCCCAGAAACTCGCCCGGAAACTCGACCAAAAATCTCGTCGGAAAATTACTTAATGACTGGTCGTTGGATAATTCAAAAATTTGTCACTCGCAAAGCACTACTTTGACTTGATAGAAAAAGGGAAGGCTGAAATTTATTATATAGGGGAAGCAAAGGGAGGTAAGTTTTCTAACTTCCAATGTGGGAAAAGTTAAAAAACAATTATGGGTTTTAATTATTAAAACAAGTAGGGCCCTCCCCCTTGAGAATCAATGTCGTTACAATCTTATTCAGAATATTTGGTTTAAGCGTTACAATAGGTAAAGCCTTAGCGTAAATAGCTGTCGGCGGGTTCCTAGTTCTAATCTTGTAAGACCTAAATGACCTAATTGAGTTGCAGCTCGATAACAGTAAAACAAAAATATGCCTAATTGCCCTAAGTGCTATGTTGTCTCTGAGTAAGAGTTTTCGTGTGTCTCTGCATTCTCAACCTCGAAGTTCTTATATACTCCTCCCAGAGGCGGTTTGATCTTTCCCATTCTACCCTTGGTCGAATTTATCGCTTCACAAAAATATTCTTTTTTCCTTCGATCTTCATGATTATCTTTGGAAACTTAACATTTATCTTCCGATCTTGACATTTATCTTCCAAACTTAAAATTTATCTCTTCCTGCAAAACAAAAGATAAATCGTCATAAAGATTGCACTTGATTTCAGATAAAATCGTGAGTGGGCTTTTAGTCGAGCTTTAGACATTCTCGGAACGTTTTTCGACTTAAGCATTTTTACGATTTTATCGAAAGAGCATTCCTAAAACGATGTTTTCCCTGACGAGAGTTAGGATATTTTGTATAGTGCAAGTAAGTTTAGGTGTTTAGTCAATTTTTGCTGTTGTAAATGATCAATCCGAACTTTATATGAGGGAACGAGTTCTTACGGTAAAGTTCCAACGTCAATCTCGGTCGAGACGAAACAAAGATAAGCTCGATCCTTTTTCGAAGGAGGGAGTTACGAGGATGGGACGAAATTGGAATGGTTGATCCAACTCACCGAACGGGCGAGTTGGTCGGCCCATGTTGCCTAACTCGCCCGTTCCTAGTCCAACTCGCCAAATTGGTGAGTTGGTCGGTCCACACTGCCCAACTCGGCGAACAGGCGAGTTGGTCAGCGTGTGTGGTCCAACTCGTCCCTTCGACGAATTTGAACGTCTTGCTCGGCCAAATTCTCCATTCAATTAGTTGGAAAATCGAGTCCTTCAGTCAATTCTTTGTTTTAACGCTCAGGGACACGTTCGCCCGAGGTCTAGGACAAAAAATTTTCGATGGCTTACCGCACATACCCTTCTTCCGAGGTTAGCCGAAACTTGACTTTGATTTTCCTGTTCTCCTTTTTCGGGATATTATCTCTTTTTTACAAAGATTACATTTCTTGGTAAGTTTGTAACGTTGATTCTGTCGTAACCGATTTTGACCCCAACAGTTAGCCCCCAGCTCATTAGAATTTTAATGTTCTTGGGAGCGATTTTGGCATATTGGATAAATTAGGCGGAAACCAGCGTCCCAAAGCCTGAAGGTGAAATAGTGAATCCTCTCTTCTATAAGTATGTAGAGTGAGTTTTCAAATTCTTCACTTTTCTCCTCTTTTTCCTCCCCTTAAAAAAATTATGTCTTCGAGGAGAAAAGCCTCCACCCAGTCTCGCCACGATCGTTCTGTCCCCGATGGCTCGAGCTCGCAACATAACGATGTTGGGCCAAAGGTGGAGTTCTCGGCACACTCGGTTGATCCTGAGAAAGCCGATGCATACTGTCCAGCCAGGGGGGAAGTAAAACCTCCCAGACTTGGTACTTGGGCTGCTCCTCCATTTCATGCAAACCCCGTGGAGGGTTGTCCAAGCAGTAGCTGCCCGAATGGGCTTGCTGCCATTCGGACCTGCCACCAAGTTCTAGAGTTAGTTGAGTTTCGTCTTCCGGAAGTTGGGGAGGTTGCCGAGTCTCTGCCCGAGGGTTACTTCACGTGATATGAGGCGTACCTGATGCAGTGCCATTTGTGGTTTACCATTCCTGAAATCATGGCGCGACTTTTCAACCAATTCAAGATATCGATTGGTCAGATTTAACCCGTGTGGTTTGCAGCATATTGTCGGGATTTTAGCGCTGAGTTACGAATTAGATATGATCCTCTATGCCAATCATCTCGAAGCTATGCTTAAACCCTGGGGGAAATCGTCTATATTTTGAGTTGAGGCCTCGGCCGGGAATGACGATCAGAACAGAGTTCATGTCAAACTATCATGATTGGTGAGAACACTTGTTTTTTTTCCATGTTAACGTTGCATCTGTAGAAGCGAATGGCATCCTCATCTTTAGGACCAGATGGGGTAGGAAAGGTATCCTTGACCGAGCGTCCTTTTAATTTCGGTTTTGATGAAGTTCGATATTTAATGCTTGTTTTTGTTATTGATATATATATATATATATATATATATATATATATATATATATATATATATATTTAGAGACCAATCATTTTCCTTTGAGTCCGGAGGGTCTGAACACCATCCGAGACTTGCTTCGTGGTCGTTCATGTTTTTGGGCAATGTTTACTCCAAAACGGGTTCACCGTGCTGTTTCTCTCCACCGTTCTCGGTATTAGCTGGACTTGCCAGTAGAGGAAGTGTGGGAATGGAGCATGGATGGTTTTTTTCTGTGCGAGGTTTGCGCGAGAAAAGAAAGGTCAAAAACTCGCAAGGAAAAACATGTCGTTGTCGAGGATGAAGCGGCCGACGGGCAGTGCTCTTCCGATAACATACTTAGAGACTATCTTAATAGTCAAGTAGGCAGGAGTAGTGGCGACCGAAACGATCTTGACGAGTTGTTCGGTTTTGACTTTCCTTTGGCCGTAGATGGATCCAGAAAGACACCGGAGTTTACCTAGGCGTCAAGGATGGTTAACGGGGTAAGTTTTGGTTCTTGAGCATTACTATTCTCTTTAAGGATGAGCTCTTCTTGACTTTGAGATACTTCGTAGGGTCTCATTATGATGAACCGAGCCCTTAATGCGATCTGCCAAGAGGCACACATGGCTCAATTCAGGGTCGAGACTTTTGACAATGAGATTGCCCGTCTGAGAGATGAGTTGAAAAGTTCTCATCGTCGTGAGAGGGAGTCGGTTGCGATGGAGGTTCATCGCGCTTATAAAAAAGGGAAGAGAGAGATGGCTGAAGTCATGAACACCCGCTGTGACAAGTTCTCGCATGAATTCGAGAAGCTTACGAGGGGTTATACGGATTTGGGGGATTATCGCGAGTGTCGCGGCACTGTGGGCGAATTATACCTTACGTAGGCCCTTGATTATTCGTTTGGTGCCGAATATGCAAGACAGACCGCGCACATGAACAAGAGGGATAGGAACTTCGCGA
>CAJHQP010003516.1:0-66657 GCA_905132765.1 Moricandia arvensis
CCTTCCCGTTTTAAACCCTGGTGCGGGTTCATTGCCTCTCTCTCTCTCTCTCTCTCTTTTCTCTCTCTCTCGTCTCTCTCTCTCTCTCTTTTCTCTCTCTCTCTTTACTCTCTCTCTCTCTCTCTCTCTCTCTCCCGAGCTGCGTCGCATTGTCCACCTCGTCGATCACTTGTTGTCCGCATTATCGCTCACTGGATTGCCGTGTCACCGCTGGCTCCTGTCATTCATCGCTCATCGTCCGACCAAGCTGCCACGAGCCTCACTCTTGATTGTGTGATTATTATGTGTGTTCTTTTCTGCTCGTCGTTCTTCATATATATTTTTCAATTCCATATCTCATTTTTCTCATCCAGGTGAGGTGGTTATGAAATCAGTTTCTTCTCTTGATCTTCTATATTTATTAAAGAAAGATGCTGGATTAGGGTTAGATATTTTTTTTGTTAGGATGATAGATCATGATGGTTGCTAGGTTCTTAGAGTTATGTTGAATGCTGCATGTTGCATAAGAACGCTCATATTATTAAATGACTAAATGGACTGACTATGTTCATTACAATGAATTGATTGTTAAAATGATTGTGATAATGAACTACATGAGTTAGGTTGTTAGATGAACTGAATAAGCTAGGTTGTTAGATGCATGTAATACACTAAGGAATGAAATCTAATGATATTGAGTATGTGAGTATGTGATTGAATGTGATTTGTGAGGGTGTGGAGAGTAGTTGATATGCAATGCCGAATTTGGTCATAAATGAATATGGTGACCATAGGCCTATGGGCTGGTTGAGCCTAGGGAGACGTATCGAGTCAGTAGAGCTTCGACAGGTGCACTAAATCTGTCGTATGGGGGTGTGGTCGTACCTAGTGAGTTAAATTATCGTATGTGATGATGTGTGTTTGGTGATGTTCTGAATCTTGTAGTCAGTACTCTTCCGGCATTGAGTCATACAGTTGCTCAGGCAAAGATGCTGGTCTAAAAGGTATCTCATTGAATAATCAATTTCTTATCTTCTCTTTTCCATTTCCTTGTGAAGTAGAATTAACAATATTGCTGGGGTTGGTGGATTTAAATAGAAGAAAGCGTCGCCTCTGATTCTTAGAGCCATTGTCAAAACATGGTGTCTTGCCTCTGGGCGTAGACACATGCTCTTAACCCTGCGTTCTTTGGCTTGCCAAGAGAGCGGGTGTTACATAAGGGCTCGGTGATTTGAATGAATAAAAATGTTTGTTTGATGATTATATGAAGACTAAATTCGTATTTAAAAAAAAAAATATTACAGTTAAAATATTCTACAAAGAATAGGTTCAATATTCCTTTTTATGATAGCAATCTTCTTTGACGCTGGTCTCCTCTAACACACACCTCACTTAAATTTTTTTTTTTTAATGTTAAAGTTTTGAATGAAATCCAAAACCAAATACCTGAATGACTATAGGCTACAAGATAATGTTTTCAAAAATCTAAAAATATGATACCTCAAGTTACCAAGATCGTCTCTGTTGGACACAAATTAAGTTAAGAGCAATCCCATAAGAGTACGATGCCGTCCGTCGTTGAATTGCACACTACACAGGAGAAACCACTTGCCTAAGAATAAAATGAATTTTACAAATGTATTCTTTTAATATCTTACGATATACACAAATCTTTCTTATAGCATTATTATCCTAGGTGTTTAGAGAAGTGTTTAGCGTGTGGGGTCCACCAAAAAGCTAAGCACTCTCTAAGCACCACTTCCTAAATTGCCTAAATAAGCATTTCCTAAACATCAGATCTTGCACTATTTGCGGACCTCACTGACACGTGGTGGCATACGATTGATTTTTTTAATTTTTTAAATTTTTTTTTTTTTTAAATTAAAAAATAAACACCCCAAATAAGGTGCTATGGATAAAAATGCTCTTAATCTTGAAAAATACACCTAGTGGCCGACCTATGTAGACGAATGGGGTGTCGCCTAGCACCCCTTAAATCAATATAATTATTGTTTTGTTAATAAAAACAATGAAAAATCAGGATCTCTCTTAGTAAAGTTCAGCCCCCACATACCATGGAACAAATCTCCATGGTGAGACCATGATTATCCCTAAGAAATCCACCCGGGTTTCTTAGGGATTTAAAAAAAACAAAAACAAAAAAATTAAAAAAAGAACCAATCGCGGGCCGTCACGTACGCGCACAGTGTAAGAAACTCTTAAGGATCGATCCTTAATTCATAACTTTTATAACCGATCCTTACACTGTTCACGCTTAAGAAACCCGTTAAAAAACTCGGATAAACATGCTCTGACACCTTTAAATAGTTTTTCTTTTTATGTACATAGTTTGACCCAGGTTAAACTCATTCCTGGGTCCACCACTGGATACATCAATTATCTACTATAAATATAAGTTCAAAACCCTAAGAGGTGAGGCTAATGCAATCGACCTACTTTACTACAAGCTAACGTCTACAACTAGAGTTCTTTACTCTAATACGTTGTAACCTAGTTATTTGATTAATAAAACAACTCCTTTGATCTTTGATTGTATGTCTTCGCAGTATCAAAAAGAACAAATATTATTTTACCCTTGTAAATATACAAAGAAAATAAATAAGAGACATACCTTAAAATAATTTAAAACTATTATTTATCACAAAACAACAGATAATTAAAAATAAATTTAAAATAGTATTTATTAAAGGAGGTTTTGAGAAATTGACTCAAAACTTGAAAGTCAAACACAAAATTAATTTTTTTTTTTGAAATTTTGACTTACCCTATTCACCCCCAAAGTTCTTATTATTTACAAAAATATAACCAGAAAACTTACTAGAAGACTTTAAGTAAGTCTTCGAAAATTGTGATTTACTCTATCATCCTCATCATCATCAATTATTCACGAAAATGTCATTGCCATCAATTCACCCAACAACCATGAAAAACCAATATGAAGCTCTTAATGAATCAAAAATTGATTTTCACTCATTCTATCTCATATCTTATCCACAAAAACTACATCTCTCTCAATTTCTCTCTATATTCATCCGAAAAATCTAAGGTTTTTTATTCTAAAGTTTTTAAGGATCATATAGCCATTCAAGCTCATGATTCCTGGTCATTAACAATTGAGTAGTTGTCTTGGTGAAGTTTTGTGTGCTTGGACAACTACGTAAGTTTTCTCAGTGGTTTAAAGTATGAATCAGAGAGTTTACCAGATTTTTTTTCACGAATCTCAACATAGAAGACTTCGACGAAAGTCTTCCTCAAAGTATAGGTTAGTTTTGCAATTGACTTTCTGGGTGTTTTTAGAGAAGACTTTCGTGGAAGTCTTCCAACATTTCTTTGTTGACAAAAAACATTTGGGAAGACTTTCGTGGGTTGTCTTCCCAAATAAACAAATTAATTTTGCAGTTGACCGATATGTGTCAGAAATTTGACTTTTTACAGAAGACTTTCAAATTTTTATTCCATGATTTTGGTTAAACATAAGGTAACGAAAGAAGACTTTCAGGAAACTCTTCAGCGAAAAACTTCTCTGAAAGTCTTCTCAACAAAATTCAAATATAGTCAATTGCAAAAGTAACCTACGTAGACTTCCACAGACCATAAGCAAATTTAATGTAAAAGTTGAAAAGACTTCCGTGGAAGTCTTCCATTGGAAAAATTACCGGAAAGTCTTCTATAGAAAGTCAAATTTCTGACACAGATCGGTCAATTGCAAAACTAACCTGTTTATCCGGGAAAACTTCCAGGGAAGTTTTCCTAAATGTTTTTGTCAACAAAAGTTGGAAGACTTCCACAAAAGTCTTCCTCTGTAAATTTTCAGTTGCAAAAAATGACCTGAATGGAAGACTTCCACGAAATTCTTCTATGACAATGTATAATAAACCTTCATTTTCTTTAAATTTAAAACGAATTTTTAAAATTTTTATTATTAATTCATGTGTTTTAGACAATATTTGGGGTCCTGAATGAAATCCATAACTTTATTGGTGATAATTTAGAGGTTATCAACTATGTTTATTAATGTTTCTAGCTAATGACAAAAGACTTCCCTGGAAGTCTTTTGGGTTAACTTTTTGTTTTTGATGTTCTATGTTTGTATATAAAAATAGAACAAGTTAGAAGACATTAGAAGAAAAATTTAATAAAGATGGAAGACTTAATTATAAGTCTTCTAACAAGAAAACATTATAAGACTTCTCAGAATATTTAATTATAAGTCTTATGAAAATTCTTCTAACGTCTTCTTGTTAGAAGACTTCCCAGAAAACTTAATTATAAGTCTTCTAACAAGAAGACAATAGAATACTTTCGAGAAGACATAATTATAAGTCCTCTGGAAAGTTTTCTAACGTCTTCTTGTTAGAAGACTTCATAGAAACTTAATTATAAGTCTTCTAACAAGAAGACATTAAAAGACTTTCCACAAGACTTAATTATAAGTCTTCTGAAAAGTCTTCTAACGTCTTCTTGTAATTAAGTCTTCTAGAAAGTCTCTTAATGTCTTCTTGTTAGAAGACTTCCCAGAAAACTTAATTATAAGTCTTATAACAAGAAGACATTAGAAGACTTCTCAGAAAACTTAATTATAAGTCTTTTGGAAAGTCTTCTAACGTCTTCTTGTTAGAAGACTTCCGAGAAAACTTAATTATAAGTCTTCTAACAAGAAGACATTAGAAGACTTCCTAGAAGACTTAATTATAAGTCTTATGGAAAGTCTCCTAACGTCTTCTTGTTAGAAGACTTCCAAGAAAACTTAATTATAAGTCTTCTATAAGAAGACATTAGAAGACTAGCATAGAACTTGATGTTCATAATAGATTTAAGTATTTATATAATATATTTATATTTGGTGAATTAGGATAAGTTTTCTTAAGAAATATTCTCCCTTAGCCATCTTAAATTTGAATAATGTTTTGTGTTATTGTGTTTTGCTATTAAATTTGTATCAAGAATTTTAATAATGTCAAGTACTTTTGGCAAAACATGAAGACAAGAATATATTTACCAATTTTTTTCATTAATATCTCTTTAAATTTACAAAAGAATTTACAATTAAAAAAGTACACTTACAAATCACAAAACGACCATAAACAAATTATTATAGATAATTTCTCTACAAAAACAGGTTTTGACTCCACTTAATATGAGAGAAGACTCCGTCAGAAGACTTCCACGGAAGTCTTCTAGTGCATTATTTGTTGGAAGACTTCCGAGAAGACTTTCATGAAAGTCTTCCAAGTCGTCTCAGATCTAAAAAATCTTCATATAAAAAAAAATCATTAAGAAAGACATGATATAAAAATGAGAAATTAATATAAAGTTTGGTTTTTTATGAAAGACTTACTTGAAAGTCTTCTAATAGAATACCTTGGAAGACTTAATTGAAAGTCTTCTAAACCCTAAATTTACTATTCGCCTAGAAGACTTTCATAGAAGTCTTCTAGTGCATTATTTGTTGGAAGACTTCCATAAAAGTCTTCCAAGTCGTTTCAGATATGAAAAACTTGCATATCCAAATAAAATAAATCAGCGAGAAAGATATGAGATAAATATGAGAAATTGAATATAAAGTTTAGTTTTTTTATGAAAAACTTACTTGAAAATCTTCTAATAGAATATCTCCTTGAAGACTTACTTGAAAGTCTTCTAGACCCTAAATTTACTATTCGTCCAGAAGACTTTCGCGAAGTCTACTAGTGCATTATTTGTTGGAAAACTTACGAGAAGACTTCCATGAAAGTCTTCCAAGTCGTCTGAGATCCGAAAAACCTGCATATCCAAAAGCATTCAATTAAATTAAAAACATGAAAAATCTTAAAAAATAAGGTAAGAACTCAAAACAACAATATTTTTTTCAAAATTTAAGAACTTTAAGCAACAAGAGGTTACCAAATGAAAAATATAATATAGAGATCTATATTTAAAGGAGTGGAAAATGATAACCATGTGATGAAAAACCTGCAAAAAAAAATAAGTGAGAAACATGAGATAAAAATGAGAAATTGATATAAAGTTTGGTTTCTTAAGTTCAAACAGATTAGAGAGAAGTTGAAAAGTTTTAGAATGAGAAATTACATCTTGTTGCAGCCATTTGAGAAGAAAGAGATAATGTGTAATTTTTTTCTTTATATAAGAAGACAAAAATTCTAATAAAATTAAATATTTTCGATTCAGAAGACTTTCAAGTAAGTCTTCTAATAGAATGATTTGTGGAAGACTTACTTGAAAGTCTTCTAGACCTTAAGTTAACTATTCGCCCTGAAGACTTCCGCGGAAGTCTTTTAGTGTATTATTTTCGGGAAGACTTAAGTCAGCTATACCCTAAACTCAAAATAACTAACTAATTAGAAACAAACACTTCATAAAACTTAATTAAACTTTAAAATCTAAATTTATATCACTTAAAATTTTTATAATTAGATGACTAGGATTTTCTCTAATCAAAATATTTTTTTACGAAATTATTAAATTATTATTAAGATATAATACACTATATCTTATGGAAGACTTAAGACTTTCACTGGAAGACTTAAGACTTTCACTGGAAGACTTAAGACTTCCACTGAGAGACTTAAGACTTCCACTGGGAGACTTATGGAAGACTTATTGGAAGACTTAAAAATAGACGGGAAACCTAAATTCTTCTAAATTTTTAAGCGGGAAATAGTAGTTAAATCTTTTAGTAAGTCTTCTAATGCATTATATCTTCGAAAATTTAAGTCTTTCAAACCCTAAAATAAAATATATTACTAAATCACATACAAAACTTTATTAAACTTAAAATAAACTTATAAAGTGTTTAATATATACAAAACTAAACACATATAGGTCCAATTTAGTTTTTGAAAAAAAAAATTAAGATACCACAATCTAACTCTAAAGACACATACAATACTATAACATAGTACCAAACCCTAAACCAAAAAATATCATGACTAACCTACATTCACTCATCTATGCTGAAAACTATTCAATTTTAGCAAATCAAAATTTACATCATTTATAAATGTGTATAATTACAGTATTAGGATTTTTACTAATCAAAATCTTTTTTATAAAATTTACAAATTATTTTTAAGATCTACACCATGAGAAGACTTTCACGGAAGTCTTCTCAGAAGACTTCCCTGAAAGTCTTCTCACTCTCAGGGTTATAATAGTAAACTACAATACTGTTTTTTTATTTAGTCATGAGGGAATGTTTGTAATTTTACTAGCCTTTTGAGTTATTTTTGCATTTGATTTTGGTACAATTTTGCATTTAAAATCAAGTTTTGAGTCATATTTGGCAAATTCCCCTTTATTAAAATGTAAACAACAAAGGTACTTGTAGATGGAAGTTCACCCTAATTTTCAAACGCTACCAAGCACTGAGATCGAGGCACCACATCTCCATGTAAGTTTTGTGAGGAATGAACTCAAGAACAGATGAAAAAGAGAGACTTTAATCCATGAGAGAGAAGAGAGAGCGAGATAGTTGTGTTTGCTCGGCCAAGAATAAAAAGAGAGTTGAGAAGGATTTTCTATTCCTTACTTCTGAATGAGCTAGGTTACAAGAGTTATATAGGCAAGTTGCCTTAGTACACAAATGAATAAACAAAGATAATGAGTAAATAATGTGGCTCTAGTCAAGGGATAGTGACATGTCCAAATGGTCACCAAGGCTCCCAATCCATAAGTAGAACATGTGACTTATACTATAAACAATTCCTTTCTTGTCTCCTTGCTTTCCAACGGTCTTGTGTGTTTAGGGAGTTCAAACTCAACGAGATTGAACTTGGTTCCTTGTCTCTCAAGTCTCTATAGGTTACATAAGAGATCCTTGCCAACCAAGTCATTTCGTACAGTTGTAAGGACCATGTACAACCAACTCGCCAAAGTGTGATTCTTCTTTTCATCTTGGCCTGATTTTTTTTTTCATGTCAATACTCTCCATCAAGCTTAGACCAATGCATATGGTCAAGCTTGGAACCATGAATGACTCCCTCATTAAAACCTTAGTATGCAAAACCCATTGGGAAAAAAACATACCAAGGAAAAAGAGTAGAGCCTCCATGGCTAAGAGGATCATGCCTGAGTAATGTCAATGAGTCCAAGCTTGGGATAGATGGACTCACACACCTTTGTACTTGCGGCCTTAGTGAAGATGTCTGCTAGCTGATCTTCACTCCTTGCGTAGCATGGTAAGATAACTCCTTGTATCACCATATGTCTTACTTTGTGGCAATCCACCTTAATGTGTTTAGTCTTCTCATGGAACACTGAATTTGAAGCTATGTGTATAGTTGCCTGGTTATCACAATGCATTGTGATTGGAGCAGTGATCTCTATACCAAGTCTTTGAAGAGTCCTTTGATCCAAACCAACTCGTTTGTAAGCTTCCTCATGGCTCTATACTCTGCTTCAGCACTTGAACATGAAACCAACTTTTGCTTCTTGCTTTTCCATGTAACCAAATTGCCTCCAATCAAAGTACAATAGCTAGTGGTCGAATTCCTATCATTCCTATCTCATTCCCAATCAGCTTTGCAATAACCAACCACTTTCGTGTTACCATTGCATCCCATCCATACTCATTGACCAGGAGCTCCACTGAGATATCTAAGTATCCTTTCCACCATTTTCCAGTGATGAACTTTTAGCACCAGCATATCACCTAATTCACATTAAAACAAATATCAGGTGTAGTAATGGTCAAATAGATAAGCTCACCCACTGGTCTTCTGTATTGCTTTTTGGATCATCAAAGGTTGTATCTTCATACTCCCCCTCACGCAGGATCTTATAGCAATATTACAATGGAGTCTTGGCTGGTTTCTCTCAAAGCATACATGCTCCATTCAAAAGATCAAGTGTGTAGAGCCCCTCTTTAGAGCGACATATTTCAATTCCAAGAAAGTACTTTAGCTCAATCAAATCCTTAATCTCAAATACAAATTTCAAGTAAGCTTTAGCGATTTGTATACCTTCTTCATCACTCCCTGTGATGATGATATCATCAACATGCACAAGGGTGACTACTATACCTTGTTGGCTGGTGAGAGTGAAGAGGGTGTGGTCTGCCTTAGATCGCCTACACCCCTTTTCATTCAAGGTTGTGTTGAGCTTATTGTACCAGGCCCTTGGTGATTCTTTAACCCATAGATAGCCTTCTTGAGTCTCAACACATTGCCTGGTTTGACAGTTCTAGACCAGGAAGGGGTGCATGTAGACTTCATCTTCAAGTTCCCCTTGAAGAAAGACATTCTTCACATTCATTTGCTATAAGTCCCATTCCAAGTTAGTAGCAAGTGAAAGGATGATTCTGATGGTATGAAGTATTGCTATTGGTGCAAAGGTATCAAGGTAGTCTTCTTTCTTTCTGGCTTCCCATTGGCTAGGTACTTGATGGTGAAGATCCATCTACTTGTCACTGCCTTCTTTCCTTTAGGAAACTTAGCCTCATATCAAGTGTCATCGTCTATCATAACCTTGTTTTCATAACCAACAGATTCTTTCAATTCCTCATCATCCATTGCTTCTTCATAGGATCTTCATCTTGGTGTGTACTCTTGATCCAAGTTTCTCATGAAGACCTGATGTTCCTCTGGATTTTGAGCTAGAAAGCATACGGCCTAAATAAAATGATCTACTGCATTGACATTGTAATACACCATTGTGTTCACCCAATTAAATACCATGGATGGGTGTTTCCTGATTCTAGTGTTTCTCCTTAATGGCTGCTCCTGATCTCCTTCAGCCTCATTCTCATTGGTTTGAATTTGGTTTTGGTCTTTCCTCATTCTAGTGCTTCTCCTAAATGGCTACACATGATCTTCTTCAGTCTCATTCTCATTGGTTTGAGACGGCTCTGGGTTTTTCTTGATTTTAGTGCTTCTCTTTAATGGATGCACCTGATCTTCTTCTTCATTTCCATTTTGATCATGAACTTCAAAACCTTCTTGGTGTAATGTTTCCTCTGGTTCTGGTTGGTTTCTCCCCTCCTGATCAATATGGATGTCTTCTTCAAGAGTTGCAACTTTTTGGGTAAATGGTTCTTTTGCCTCTTCTCTTGCCTTTGTTTAACTGATTCCCATATTCTCTAAGATTTCCTCAAGTTTTTTTGCTCTATTCGAGGGTGAATGGAAAAGATCATTGAGATTTTTTTTCAACTTTTCTCATCATAATACCCTTTACATTCCACAAGCTTTACATCTCTTGACACCATAACCTTTCTTGACTCTGGTGCATAATATTTGTATCCTTTCTGGTTGGTGGAATACCCTATGAACATTGCCTTGAAACTTTTGGCTTCTAATTTGTTTCTTTGTTCACCTGGAATCAAACAAAACAAAGGCACCCAAAACACACCAAATGATCAATGGATGGCTTGGTATTGGTTAGTACCTCAAATGGAGAGCTAGCATGGAGGACCCTGGTTGGTGTTCGGTTAATAAGATAGCATGCTAAGACAACACCATCACCGAAAAATCTTTTAGGAACATTGGTGTGGAACATCATGCTTCTTGCAACCTCCATGAGATGTCGATTCTTTCTTTCAGCCACTCCATTTTGTTGTGGTGTGTAAGGGCAAATGGTTTGATGAATGATTCCATGCTTTGATAGATGATTCTTGAATGTGTGGCTTGTGTATTCCCCATCACTATTGGACCTAAAGATTTTAATCTTGGGATTCTGATGGTTAGTAACATAGCCTTGAAAGTTTAGAAAGTCTTCTAACACCCTATCTTTAGGTTGAATTAAGGTCATCTATGTATATTTAGCTTTTTCATCTATAAAGTGACAAATATTTATGGTTTCTCTAGAGGCACAAGGGGAAATCCACACATCAGAATGAATTAAATCAAAACAATGCTCATAGATAGACATAGATTTAGGAAAAACAGATTTGCAATGTTTTTCTAAGATACAAGCCTCACAAATATCAATTTTAAAAGAGAGATTGGGTAACATCAATCCTATGGCACAAGAGTGAGGTTGACCTAATATAGCATGCATAATACATCAGAAGTAGAATTAAAAGCAGAAGAAAAATCTTATCTAAGCTTGGTGTCTTCTAATAAAATAGTCTCATTTGCTCACACCCTTTCCAATCATCTTACTTGTCTCAATATCCTGAAAATATACCTCATTAGGACTGAAAATTACATGGAAATTAATGTCAGTAGTAGTCTTTTTAACTGAGAGCAAGTTATATGTAAAGGAAGGCATGGAAAGAGCATTGGACTCCTTATCAAATAATTTCAGACTTCCTATTCCCTCAATGGGTATTTTATCACCCTTTGCAATCACCACATTTACTAAAGCAAGTTGAACATTACTAATCAGTCTAGCATCTCCAATCATATGATGAGAGGCTCCTGAATCAATGATTAATGGTCTAGCAGTTTGTGGTGTGCAATGAACATATTGTAAAGCATTCTAAACACTACTACCAATGTTACCAGAATTTGCATCGAGAGCTTTTATGAAAGCCTCAATGTCTGACTTGCGGATGAAGGCATCATCCTGAGGTAGCTGAGAGGTAGTTCCAGCCATGGGTGCAGTAGAACTCATGGCTTTCCGTTCACCTTGGTTATGTGTTGGCTGAGCAGTTTGCTAGACACTCTGGTGAACAACTTCATGTGCTCTAGCTTGGTTGAACATTAATGGTGATCTGAGATGTGGAGGAAGGATCCAGAATTGGTTATTCATGTGGCCAACTTTCTTGCAATGCTCAGAAGTCACTATCTTCTTCTTATCTTCCTATTTGAAGAAGGCATTGTTAGCAGATGCCATTTAAGCTTTGTTGGCCAAGGTGAGTTCTCCTTTTCCTCCAAATAGACCAACTGGACTTTTCTCGTTATGGATTTGAGAACATACCTCCTCTAGGATTGGTAGCTTCTCAGTCCTTAATATATGTTTTATAAGATAATTGTAAGCTGGACTGAGGGTGAGAAGTAGTCCAAAGAGCTCTGAACTTTCCAAAGTGTGATGTGAAGTCCATGTCCTCTTGGTTTAGGCTGTTGATGGCCCTTTTCAGTTCAAAGACCCTACTCAGGTTGGAAATGTTTCCATAAAAAAATTTCAAAGTGTCCCACAATTCCTTTGCGGTTTGACAGTAAGAGTAGACCTCCATTATGGGGCCATCAAGTGAGCTATGGATGATAGACAACATCATGAGATCTTCTTGACTCCATTTGCCTTCATCTACCATCACAATCTCCTTGCATCTACTCTTTGGCTTGTTTGTTTTGGCGCCTCACCTGAGGTGATATTAGACCATAAACCTCTTCCACCAAGGGAATTCTTAGTCAATATTGACCATAGAAGGTTGTTCACTCCTTTTAGAGTGAATAAAATCACCACTGCTTTGTTTTGCTCCATTTCAAAAAGCTAGTGACCAGTGGGTAATATAATGTATCCATGAATTTTTGAAAAATAAAACCTACATAATGAAATATAATGAACTGTATAGCAGATTTGCGGAAGAGAAATTATGTTTTAGGAGCTTAGAAGCTCTGATACAATGTAAGTTTAGTGAAAAAATAACTCAAGAACATGTGAGAAAAGGAGAGTTTGATTCACGAGAGAGAGAAGAGAGGGAGAGAGTTGTGTTTGTCAGCCAAGAATAGAAAGAGAATAGAGAAGGATTTTCTATTCCTTACTTCTGAATGAGCTAGGTTACAAGAGTTATATAGGCAAGTTGCCTTAGTACACAAATGAATAAACAAAGATAATGAGTGAATAATGTGTCTCTGGTCGAGGGATAGTGACATGTCCAAACAGTCACCAAGGCTCCCAATCAATAAGTAGGACATGTGATGTATACTATAAACAATTCACTTCTTGTCTCCTTGCTTCCCAACAGTCTTGTGTGTTTAGGAAGTTCAAACTCAATTGTTCCTTGTCTCTCAAGTCTCTATAGGTTACATAAGAGATCCTTGCCAGCCAAGTCATTCCGTACAGTTGTACGGACCATGTACAACCAACTCGCCCAAGTATGAATCTTCTCTTCATCTTGGCCTGATTTTTTTCTCCATGTCAATAATCCACCCTTATCTTGACGGTGGCGGATCCACCACTCGCAGCATCGCCTTCCTTCTCTCTCATGTATAGCTATGTCTCATCTATCTCCTTTTGTTAAATCTTTGATATTTGGTTTGTTGTTTCCCGAGTTGCAGTTGAGGTCAAGGAATCGGTATCCTACAAGTTTCTGATATGACTTATGGTTGCGTTTTATCCATCACCGACTTAGGCGTTTCTTCTTCTGACCTGGATCTGATACCCGAGACTCGTTTTGGTGCTCGGTCGTCGCATGTTTCCAAGAATTTGCATCTCCGCTGCTCTCCTTCAAGTCCTTCCCGCTCGCTCTTCATTGCAAGAAGAGGCTATATCTGCATCTATCTTGTCAGTCGAAGGCCACTGATCTCAAGAGCTTCTTCGGGGGTTCCTGGAAAGATGGAGTTTGTTTCACCTTCTCTCATTGTGACCTCCATGCTCTTCTCTTTGCTTCATCATTCCGGAGAGGTCACCCGCCTTCCATTCAGTCAGCCACCAATGTCCCTCCACTCGCAATATCTTTCTCAACGGCAAAGGTCTCAGTTGAAAATCCATGCCGACAACCCTTCCCTTCTCCACCAAAGCCGTTTTTTTACATAATGAAATATGTCAATCTGTTGACCGTGATTTGTGGGGCTCCACTTTTCCTACGACAAGATCTAAACTCTACACGGTGTATAAAGTCGAGAACTGCTTGCTGCTCCTGACCTAGCAGCCGATGACCCTCACTCTTCCTCCGCCTTTCATCGCTTTGCCTCTGTTTTTCATCTATCTACGTCCGCCTTTTACCCTAAACCTACTTCGCCAGATAAAATTTGCTTGCAACTGAGTCAAGTTTAACATCTATATAGGCATGGCTCAATGCATGTTGTAAGTTGCTAGGCCTTTTGCCAAGATATCAAAATTTAGAGCCAATGATTTGAAAGTGATACATTTTCTATGGTTTTGGTATTTCTGGTTTGTTTTAACATCTCTGATGGGTTCATCAAAGTCCATATTCAGTTATTATTGATTCATCTCTTTTTTAAGATAATTATCTCGGTGATTTCACCGTTTCTGATTTGGTTGCACTATCCTCCTTCCTTGAGGAGAGTATCTTCCAACCATGCCTCCTTTTGAAAGAAGATGATCTCTTGGGTTTTAAATTGAGCGTTTGTGTGGGAACCAAAATTCGCATTGTCGGTTTCAGTGAACGGAGGAAAGCAAAGAGTACCTTACTTTCCTTGAGACTCAGATCCTCTGCGAGAACAATGACAAGTGACCAAACAAATGCAGAAAATGCAGAAAGAATCAAAACAAATTTAGAGAAAAGTAGATCTTTATTTTGAATTTGCGTATGAGCGTTCTATAGACAAAGATGGACATGAAGCTTGTCTGGAAATGAGATTACAAAGAAAATCGAATAACACAGGCAGTAAAACCTAACTATGTTTGCTAGCATAACCATCTGTTTCAAGAAAAACCTATGTGAGCTGCCACTCGCTTAGCAATAGACGAAAAAAGATGAGAAATGTTTTAAAGATTTCGGACTAGACCTTATTAAAGGCTGCATACGTACCCCTTTCAAGAATAAAGCCGAACGTATTTCAATTTAGAAAGGATTAAACAAGAGACTGAACTGCCTTTGCGAGTTCGTCTAGTAATTGAGTGCAAGCCATAGAAAACTAATCATGTCGAAAGTAATGCCTAAGATTCTTAAGGGCACCATTATCGGGGGACCTTAGGGGGGGTTTTAGGGGTCGCTTAAGGGGTGGGGAGCCCACTAAAACCTGAAAACGGTTCCAAAAACCCTTAATTAAGAGACCATTTTGCATGGGTTCTTATACTGTTTGCAGGCTCTACTGACACGTGACGGTCCGTGATTGGTTCCTTTTTTTAAAAAAAAAAGACAAAAAAAAAGAAAAATAAAATTAAGAACCCCAAATGGGGTTTTAGGGATAAAGATGCTCTAAGTGCAAGAGTTCTAAGAGTCTCAAAAATCCTCATGCGCTCCTCACCTTGGCTCTCCTTATATGTCTCCAAGTTCAGCCGTCTCTCTATTTCTGCTCCTGATTCGAGTTTATCTCTTTGCGAAATCTTCCTTATCCTCTCGATTTTCATGATTAACCTGGAAACTTTACAATTATCTTCATTTCTATTTATCTTCTATGAAAATCAAGTAAATTGTCATTGTAGTTTGTGCTCATTCTCGTCTAAAATCGTAAGTGGGCTTTGGCCGCATTTTAGACCTTCTCGGGCCGTTTTTTCGAATTAAATAATTTTACGATTTCTTTCGGAGAAATCACATTCGGTACACGATGTTGGTTCTATAGGATGATGAAATCCAATTGATAATGGAGTTGACAATGGTGTTAAGTTAAGTGTTACCATTTCATACGATTGATTCGAGGTTTTACGAGAAAACAAGTCTTTCCTATTTTTATCGTAAAATTTCAACGGTAATCCCAATCGAGATGAAAATAGAGACAGTTTGATCTAGACAAAACGAGGTTATGCTGTCTCATGGCGACAAGGAGAAAGAGGCTTGGTCACTTTCTGGCGACGAGTCGCAAAGAAGATAGTCTTGTCGCTAGCTGGCGACGAGACACAGAGAAGATTGTCTTGTCGCCAACTGGCTACGAGGACGAGTCGGAGTCGTCACCTACTAGTGACGAGACACAGAGAAGATGGTATCGTCTCTAGTTGGCGTTGAGGATGAGATGGATTCGTAGCCTGCTGGCGACGAGGCACGAAAAAGATTGTCATGTCGCCAGTTGGCGACGAGGACGAGCCAGGGTCGTCGCCTTCTGGCGATGAGGAACAATAATGAGGGTCTCGTCGCCAGCTGGAAACGAGGACGAGCCAGAGTCGTCGCCAGCTAGAAATGAGGACGAGCCGGAGTCTTCGCCTGCTGGCGGCGAGACACGGAGAAGATGGTCTTGGCGCCAGCTGGGAACGAGAACGAGTTGGGGTCGCCGCCTGCTGGCAACGAGGACAAGCCATAGTCGTCGCCCGCTGGCGACGAGACGCAGAAGAGTGGTCTGGTTGCCTACTGACGATGGGGAAGAGTTGGTGTGGTCACCTCATGGTGACAAGGGCGATGAGAGAGTCTGACCCCTTTCTTTTGTTCTCATTATTTCTGTTGATTGCTTCGTGAACTTTCAGAACTACTTTGTTTGTTTTACGTAAGTTTTTATGTTTAGATCTCCCGAAAGTTGTCTTGCAAAAAATTATCTTATGGATTTTTCTATAATGTTTTTCCTGCTGAAACTTTCCGAATTTTGTCTTGTGGTAGATTGTTTCGTAAAACTTGTCAGTTATCGCAAAAACTTTCTGCAACAATGTTTCTCTAATCTTTTCATATTTGGATAGAAACTCTTTCAATTATTGTATGGGATGGAATACACAAATTTTTGTCCTCGTATCTTTACTTATATGGGCTCGACTTATGCGGTGTAATTTCTTCGATATTTTTGGTTCATATTTTCCAAAAGCATATTTCTCAAAAGATTTTAGCTGTTGATTTTTCCATAATCAATTTTGACCCTAATAATTTTCTTCAACTATTTCACTAGTTTGTTATCTTGCAAAGCGGTCTGTACGGGGCCAGAAGTTCAGTCGAGATTTATTTGGGTCATCTAGTTAGCGAGGGCCGACTCTTAACGTCACAACAAAAAGTGACTAAATCTCTACTATCCAGCTTATTCGTGAAAGTTTTCTTGGCGCATTCAAGCTTCAGCTCAAATTCGCAGGCAACTTCTCATGAAAATTTATCCTATTTAAGTTCTAACGTTATCGTAGTTCATGTTTATCACTGAGAGTATGATTAATTCCCCCTTGTCTTTGTATTATAAGAAGTTTATTGTAATAAAAATAAATTATGTTAAAAAAGATACCTATATGGGTAATTTTCTCAAATGGCCATTTTAAAGATTTTGTCACCAAAAAAGCTTTCAAAAAGAAAATGACTGAAATAACTCTTTTTTATTTTAATTTTTTTTTTTAAATTTTAAACTCAACCCCATAACTCCACTCCATAATTGAGTAAACCATAATCTAGTTTAGTTAACCCTATAGATTTAATTGTATATTTCACCCTGTAAATCATTTTTTTTCCTTAGAGACTAGTTTTGTGACAAAAACGTTTTTATGTCTATCTAAAGGTATTTCTTTACCTTGTATTTATATCTATGATTAATTATTAATGAAAATATGTATGCTATTTTTTGAAAATGTAAATAATAAACTATATAATAAATATATATTTTACATTTGGACTTAGAGCTTAGCTTGTACAATTTAAAGTTTAGTATGTGAGGTATTTGGATAAGAGAGATTTACACTCTGAGACACTTTTTGAGTTTTTATTACTTTATAAGACACTTTCAACTCCTAAGACACTTTTTCTTAACTTGTTCCCTTCTTTTCAAACTAAAACATAACTAAATACAATTAGTAGGGTCCACTCATTAATATCATCTTTCTCACCATTTTTTTAACAGATGGTAACGATGGTTCAAGCTTGCAACGAAAACGGTGATAAGGGAAATGACATCCTCGCAAGCTTCTAGAGAGTTCTATCGTCGATTAAGGAAGCAACACCGTGACGAAGCAGTCGGAGAGCTCAGTTGCCAGCGACTTTAAACCGGTAAATATATTCTGAGAGCTCTACTGCAATTCACGTCAAACTCAAGTGGTCTCCTCCTCGCCATGGTTGTCATGCTCGTGACCGGAGTTATGGACGCCGAAATCACCGTTATCATTCACAGCTCGAAAAGAAAATTTGATTGGAGCAACAATGGTCAAATTTTAATTATTTTCACATTTGGTCCTCCAACTCATACTTATTCTTCGATTTGTCTAAAACTTTTAATATGTTCAATTTTCTTCACCAATTTTTCTTAAAATTTTTAATTGTACAATCTAGTCTAACTGAATTTTCCAATTATGTAACAATGATCCATGTCATTTGTTTTATTTTGTTTATGTCCCATAAGTTTCTGATTTATAAATTAATCCATTTGATTTGAGCCCAAATTTAAAATGTACACTTTAACCTCACACAAATGGTTAAAATGAGCTAAATGAGAAACTAATTATTATTAATATCTTTTTTTAATCATTATTATCATGTACAATGATTCATATTTACACATCAGTTCACTTGTACAATGATTCACGTGTACACCGAAAGATTTTTTTTCTTACATACATTTGCAAGTTTAAATATTTGTACGGCCAATATCATCAACGTGTACACATATATATCATTGTCCATATGTACATTATTTTACAAAAACTCACAAATACACAGGTAATTTTGTTTATCAAATAAGTTTTAACATACATTGGTAGTTTGAATATTAGAACAACCAAATACATTGCTTTGTATACTTTTCGTTTTGGTTTTATGTGTAAGTGTACATGTGTACAAATTTACATGTGTACATAGATTTATGATTGGTCATATATGTAAGTATGTGTATGTGTACATGTGTACATAGATTATGTGTACACGTGTACAATTGTTTAAAAAATTACATGTACACCAGTTCATTTGTATGTTACACTAGTTATGATATATGAGATTTTAATTAGTACATTGTTGGAGTTCATTTAGATGTATGTCTCATTGTCTAATTCCTTGTGGAAATATGAGACTACATCAAAAGAATTTATTTCCAAATCTAAAGCATCTAGGGTATAAATCAAATTAAACAAAATGAAAGGGACCATGTTGCAAAATCAGAATATATCTTTGGTCTAGATTGCACAATTAAAAAATTTCGGGATAAATTCGTGAACAAACTTGAACAAATTAGAAATTTGAGACAAATTGGAAATAAGCTAGATTTGAGGACCAGATGTGCAAATAATCAAAAGTTCACCATTGTTGCTCCAGTGAAGCTTTATCTTCGATCTGCAATTTAATCGATGACGATTCCGGCGGCCACGATTCTGGTCCAGAGCAAGACGACCACGGCGATGAGGAGACGACTTGACTTGATGTGTATTGCGGACGAACTGGATCTCGCGGGTTGAGGTTGCCGACAACGAAGCTCTTCGGCTGCTCCATCATGTCAATACTAACTTATCACGGACACCGTTGAAGAGAAGACCGTAGAGAAGGAAGAATAGCGCGGTGGATGGAGGTCGTCGCGGTGGAAGATTCTGGTGAATAGCTCATCGACTAGGGGTAATCCAACATCTATAGTACGTGACGGTGGACGGCGCCTATACACTTTTTCAGTTTTGGTGACTATTCTTTTAGAAGAGAAATGTCTGTTCATATTCTTTTTTAAATGATAAAAAGGAAACGAAAAATAAGAAAGAGAATGGGAACCACCATAGTTTTGCTCTAGTTAGAAAAGTTAACGAAATTGTGGTAATGGTTAAGAAAAAGTGTCTGAGTAACAGAAAGTGACCCATAGTGTTATTGGTAAGTGTAAATGTGTCTTAGTGTAAATGTCTCTTTGGATAATGATTAAGGTTTATGATTAAAATAATTATTTATTTTTCTTGTTTAGTAAATGTTATTTTAGGATTTTATTTGTGTGGGTTGGTTTTGGGATAAATCTTTTTAGTGCTATATATGAGTCAGTCTAATATATAAAGATAAAATATATGAATAAATCATTGAATCAAATATACTCTAATCAAATTCTTCACTCTACCGTTGTATTCAGACATTTATAGTTATCCTATAATGAAATGATGACATAGGGGGAAAAAAAGAAAACAAAACTATAATGTTCTTCTCGGGAGACACAATTGAGAAACGAAACTCATTTTGTGAGACAGAGAGAGATCACCAATTCACTCCACCTGGATTTGCATCAGTTTCTTCTGGAATCCTAATCATTTTCTGACTACTTAGACCGAAATGAAATGAATCGGTCAAGAAATTTAGAGGATCGTCTAATTCGACACAGAGTAGCGAAAGTGTTTGATCCGATCGCTGATTCTCATGGCGGGACGGGTCTACGAAGCCTGGAAGGGAAGCAATGTACGGTTTTGATATTTATTTATAGTATCATTTGTTGCTTGATTCACTCTCCAGAGCATGGACATGCATTTTAAATGAAACCATGATGTCAAAATTTTCTCAATGGTCAATATTACTATCATCATCATCATCTCCTCTTTTGCAGAAGTTTTTATTTGGTGGGAGATTGATATTTGGGCCAGATGCTTGGTCTCTTCCTTTTACCTTGTTGCTCATCATAACTCCAGTTACTTTGTTCTCTGTTTTTGTTGCAACACATCTCCGTCACGAGTTCTTCTCAAAAACTGCAGGAGATGCCATCTTAGTTGTTGCAGTTCTGTTCACTGTTTTTGTAAGTCGCCCTTTTTTTTACATGTGTGATTGTATAAATGCTTTGTAGTATGATTCACTTGAAATCATACCACATTAACTTGAGAATCTAACTACAAAAAATGAAATTAGTCACACCACAACATGTCTTTTGTGCTTTGTTATGTTCTTTCTTCTAAACGTTGAAAAGCTCTCACTTCTTTTTTTATTGTGTGGCTTTCTAATGGGTAGGTTTAATGTTCTTCCTTCGTTTGCTTTCACTTGTTTTGATAGGTACTGATCCTCCTCTTCCTCACTTCTGCGCGAGATCCTGGAATCGTTCCAAGAAACTTGCATCCGCCAGAGGAAGAACTATGCTATGAGACTACTGTGTCAAATGATGGAAGACAAACACCCACTGTTCAGATTCCGAGGACTAAAGAAGTCATGGTTTATGGCGTTCCCGTTAGAGTTAAATATTGCGATACATGCATGCTTTATCGACCTCCTCGCTGCTCACATTGCTCTATTTGCAACAACTGTGTTGAGCGTTTTGATCACCATTGCCCTTGGGTAGGCCAATGCATTGGAGTGGTAAGCTGTATCAAAATATGTATTAGACTTGGGAGATATAAAAGTTCATTACTTGTTATCTGGGTTGAAGATTTGGTCCACTTCTTGTTGATCCATCTTGACATTTTTTTTGTGTTGTGGGCAGAGAAACTATAGGTTCTTCTTTATGTTTGTTTCCTCTGCAACTCTTCTATGCATCTACGTGTTCTCCATGTCGGCTTTATACATAAAGTTTCTAATGCATAACAATCAAGTTACTGTGTGGAGAGCAATGCGAGAATCACCTTGGTCTGTTATGCTGATGATATATTCCTTTATATCCCTGTGGTTTGTTGGAGGGCTTACTGGTTTCCACTTCTACCTCATTAGCACAAACCAGGTTAGTTTTTCACTTTTAAATGGACTTTTATCAATGTCTCATCTGATAGCTAACATTGTGATTCTGTTCAGACAACCTATGAGAATTTCCGTTACAGATCAGACAATAGAATCAACGTTTATAACCGCGGGTGTTCTAAAAATTTCCTTGAGACATTTTGCTCGAAAGTTAAGCCCTCAAGGAACGACTTCAGAGCCTTCGTGAAAGAAGAACCTCCGAGGAATATCACATTGTCTACCACATGGGAAACACCAGCAGAAGAAGAGGAAGAAAATTTGGACTTGGAGGAACGGCGTCAGAAAGTGGAAGACGATCTGGACATCGACCAAGATGTTATGAATCTACAGCAACGTTCTAATGCAGAAGAAGGGAGCGATCCAGCGGATCATAGGGTCGAGATTGACCAAATGAGAGTTGGGTCTAGTGAGAGAGCACCAACGATTAGGTCTGAGGTGAGGCAGGGGAACTGGGGAACAAGAAGTAGCGCACAAGAGGATGTAACTACTGGTTCTTCAGTCAGGGAGAGTAAAAGCTATGCAGCTGCAGAGGAAGGACGGTGATGGGTTAACAATGGGAGTAAAAGAGGTTTTCTCTTTCTTACTTAACTTTATTGTTTTAATTTTCCACTATATTACGGCTTTAGACCCTAGTGGTTTGGTTTGGGAGTTGTGAACATTATGGTGGTTTGGGCAACTGTGAATAAGTTTATAGTAAGCTTGGGTAGAGGTCAATATTAAGTAAAATAGGTTACCCTATCCGCATATTTTTGGGACCAACCATTGAGTATTTGTAGACACTGTCCAAACTGGGAAAGCACAAGCTAATTAATAGATCGACAAAATGTGAAACCAGATCAATGTTCTCAAGTTAGACTGCCATTGTTATATTTATAGCCACAGTTAACAAAGCTAAAAAGAAAACCTGATTCCCAACACTTAAAGAGGTAGAGGAATAAATTATTTTCTGGCGATAAAATGGCTTCTTCAATGGTATTTCTTCGTCCTTCAATGGTATTCTTGTCACAATTTCTATAAGCACCAATGTAACCCCCACTCACCTGGCAAGCCGGAAAGCGCATGGTTAGGACAATGTCTACACCCGTAGGCTAGTCACAGTGTCTTCTGATTAATCCTAAAATTCCAAGACGCGTTCTATTCTATTGAAATCCAGTAACCCGACCTATAATTGTGCATACATAGAAATGGAAAAGAGGGGATGAGATTACTCAGTGACGTAGGTTTAGATCAATTTTCCCGCATGAGCCTTTATACGACTCAATGCAGAACGAGAACTGGCTTCACATCACTATCATTCAATAAAAATCATCATCAATCAACACACATGATCACAACAAAGACTCTCAAGACTTTCCGCAAAAGATACTATGGCTTACTCCCTGGCGCTGTCCACATTAGCTCCAACGTGACTAATCGCTCATGGCCTCTTTGGTTCAAACCGGAACTTTCCACCCCTACAAAATGACCAATATAACAAATCCATTAAATGGTGTTGTTTCTTCTTCCTAAGATATACTAATTTAAACAATAAATGTTATTTGATTGAATAACCAGACAACCAAGAAATCCAGAAAAAGGTTTGGTTGCAGCAGTGGAAGAGAGGTGGCGCTTGAAACAGAGGTGTTTGTCAATACTTTAACACAAATGCGGTTGGGTTTTATATCTGATCAGGGTTTTTTTTTTTGTTTTGTTTACGGTTGGGAATTGAAGATTTTAATTTGAGTTTGAAAAAAACAACATTTGTTGAGAAATAAAGCTGAAACTTTATATTTGAGGATAAATAGAACGAGGTCATAGTTCGAAAGGTATTTGATGCTATACAGTGTTTTCGTAATGAAATAGATCATGGACCTTTTTATTATCTTCAATGATTTTGTATAAAAATGAAGACTCAAATTACAAAGTTTTGTCATTTTCCATTTTCCGCAACTAAGAGAAATCGTGAACTGGTATTCAATACTGCCAATCAGCTCTCAACTAGAACCTACTGATTCAAACAATGTTTTATCAACAAATATACTTTATCAGATACACCATACACTGCTAACTATGACGTCATGGTTTATAGTGATGAAGCTAGGCTTTTGACCGGTCTGATTGGGAAAATGTCGAAAAGTCTTCTAAGACGATCACAAAGATGACATTGGAGATGGATAAACTTCTTGATCTCGCTGATGGTGCCACCAAAATGCTGTTGATGACGATGAGAACCTACATCGTCATACTTGATGATGTTTGAACTTAGTCTGATTTTTTTTGGTTTGCTTTTTTGGTAAGACATGAATAGATTCAATGAACATATAAAAAATATTTTTTTTCAATAATAATATGAGTCCAAACCAATAAATTTTTAATACATGCATAATTCTATTAGTATGTTTAAGGAGAGCTCTCAATGGAAACTTAACTAGTTCCTCTTGGGAAGAGATACTTCCTATGTTTTTCGTGATTGAGTCGAACTTTATGCGGTTCACAGATAAAATATGAGCTTTTCTATTAATATTATTTCGAAATAAAATACTCATATGTTATTTTTGATGATTAATGCAATAAACCCTATAAAATTTGTAATTGAATGTACTTCAAGAAATAAATTGTCTTACTACTCTGACTGCCGATTCAAGGTTATTGTTCCGATATGGGAACTACCGAATATGATCCTGATGAATGTTCTATTGATCTAAAAGAATAATCAACACAAAAGATTGTTTACTATGTGTTCACCAATGTGACTACTCCCAGGAGGGATCAATATCCTTCAAGTTCAATATATCTTCTATATCCTCAAACACACTTGGTGTTGATTATCACCGCATTACAACAATGAGATAACTCTCAGTGATCTAGAACAACAAATCAGCTCTTATCTCATGACCCATGAAAGGTGACGACACTATGAGCTAAGTTCTCTCTCTCTCTCTCTCTCTCTCTCTCTCTCTCTCTTTGTTTTCATAATTTTTCACATAAGGGTTTGTTAAGTTGGGTGGGGTTGCTCATGATGTAAGGAGTAGATTTTTCATCTCAGCACTAGAAAGAGACTGTGATTCATAACAAAGTGGAGATTTGAAGAATGTACTTTCAAATAAGCTAGTCTTCCTTCTCTTTCTCTCTCTGCTTTGTTTTCATAATTGAGCAACAAGGTAAGTCAAATGATGATTAAAATCATCCAATTGGTATTCTGTACACACATGATTGGTATGACTTAACCATCCACCATGCATATATTCTCTAAGCATAAGGCTTGAGATGATATTACTGGTGTTGGAGTCACCCCATCAACTGGCTCATTTGCCGTGAACTATGCTTGACATTCTCCTTCTACATATCTGATCAGATCAAGTGGGATCTCTATCTATCCCTCTGGATAGTTTATCATTCCTTACTTTCTATAGATACCAAATTATCCATGAATAAGGGTCTCTGTCCATTTATGGATCTTCAATACCATTCTTCCTCCGGAAAATATAGTTCATGTTAGTGTATATGCTGGACACATGGATATATTTGGATGAATAGGCTGCATTGTTATCCTTACTATACCCCTAAATAACAAAATCTCTTTTATTTATGTAGTAGAGTTTGACATCTCTTTTCACACATATTTTCACATTCTGGACCCTAACCTAATTAAAAGGCACATGATGATTTGGCCAATGTAGAGAAAATCGTATAATTTTCCACCTCCTCTTATATTAAAAAGGAGCGTTCATTAAGGTTTACTACATAGAAACAAAACATAGTGAAGTCCTTCCTTACTAAAGAGAGAGTAGCCGTCGACAGAAGAGAAGACATTAGAGCACCTCCAGCGACCATGTAGTTTCACCGGAGAGGAGATCTTGCCATCAATCCCTTCTTGTCGTATAGTTCCAACATCAGGTTGATAGACCACAAACCTCCATGTGAACACATACTTAGAATAAAAAAAGATTAGGATTGGAGAAGAAGATTTAGAATATTAACTTTTTAATATTAACTATTATTAGTTTCCTTATTTATATAATTTCCTCTAAGTAATGCTTGACCACCAAGGTTTATTCCTATATATATATAAGGGAGACCTCTGAGTCTAAGAAAGATTATTCATTAAAGATCAAGAAAAGGGTGGTTGTTTCCTCTAATAAAAGAGAAAGAGTGTTTTGGTTAATCGAATTACTGTGTAGGAGTTTTGTTAGTAATTCTGAATACTAACATCTTTATAGAGATACCTAGTGGTGTCCATAAATTTGGTATTAGAGAAGATGAAAAAGAACACAACTAAGGTCGTGGCCAGGGGCTTGACGGCAGGAGACACAAAAGATTTGGAAGGGACCATAAGTAGGGATGGTGACCACGAGGACCACACCTCCTCCAGTGAGCACATCACATGCGTCCCGATGACGACAAAGGTGATGAGATTTATCGGAATTCTTAACACAAAGTAGTGTTACTTATGTAAATAAAACATGGGCTGAAGAGGCGAGTCAAACTACCAGAAAAGAACATGTGATAGGGCAGAGAAGCAAGGCATACAAATCACCAAAGAGAACTCATCTAGTGAAACAGGGGAAGCACCTTTTCGTAAGGTGGAAAATTCAAGTTACCGGTGAAAATACAAAGGGATGAGTGCTAAAAATGATTTGGTCCTTCATGTTTTATCGTTCTTTAAGACGAAAAGAAAGATATAGTGCTTTATAGTATGTCCAAGAAGGCTTTGATTTGGTTCCAAAGTGAAGAGTCTCAACTTCAAATTTTGAAATGGGAGGATTTCAAGGAAAGGATGTTCTTGCGTTTCAAGAGCGGACAAAGAGGCTCGCCCTACACTCGGCTAATGAACCTAAAAAATATAAGGTTAGTACCAGAGGACCAATTTAAATTTGAAGAGATAACAACTATATCACATGAGCTACCACAAGAGTTTCTAAAGGTGGCATGTTGAAATGGGCTGAAGCCAAAAATCACTGAAGAGGTAAAGCTATTAAGCTACACTAGTTCATCACGACTGAAAGATATGGCATAGAAGATTGATAAAAACCAAGTCATTCACTCTGAGAAAAGTTTCCAACAACTGTTGTGCTTTCACAACCATCAAAGAGTCCAATCTGTTCAAAAAAGGGTGATTGAAGACAATGTGACTCTAATGCTTAGACACAACAAGTGTCCTCCAACTTTGGTTCATACAATGACTCTCAAAGACGTTGAAGAGGAGAAAGCCAAGGGAATCTTGTTGGAATGGATTCCGATATTATTGAGATTATAATTAGTTGTTGTATATGCTTAGTCTTCCATAAGTAATGATTGGTTGTAACTGGTTAGATATGTAGTTGAGATATTCTTTCCTTAGAGTTGTATATATTGAGGTACTCTCTTTCAAAGTGATATACATAAAGCGTTCAACACTTTCTTATCTATGTTCCATTATATGGTATCAGAGCTTGAACTTTTTATTTTCTGATCATCAGATACTGAAACAATTCTCGATTGACAATTGCTAGTTGAACTCCAATTGGTACTCCGAACGCGAAACCGATAACGACGGAAGTGAGACAGACAATTTCACCATACAACTTGACTTCTGTGGATAATCCCAGAGCTGTGATCTCACATCCTTTTTGTGAGGAATCAACTATGGTGAATGGACGTGTAGTATTAAAGACATCGCTCTTTTCTCGCAAATTTTTGGATTTCTTGGTGGGTCAATTAAGAGACCAGAAGAAGGCTAGTATGACTTGGAGGATTGGTGGACGATCCAAGCACTACTCGTCTCTTTGATCAAGATGAAGATTGAACCAACACTGCGATCAAACATCTCTCACAAGAATGTTGCTCATGACCTATGGGAGCATCTGAATCGAAGATTCTCGGTGCTGAATAGACCATGCATTCAACTGATCAAGGTAGAATCGGATTGCTGCAAGCAAAGGGGTCTTGCGATTGATTCATACTTGGTACCATATTTGGGATAACATGGCGAGATATCGACCTCTTCGAGTCTGTAAGTGTGGGAAGTGTACTTGTGATCTAGGAACCCTCAAAGAGAAAGACCGAGAAGAGGACAAAGTCCATCAGTTCCTGTATGGCTTGGATTTTTCATATTTTTGAAGAGGTGTACAAAATTTTGAGACAAAAATATGACCTGAGAACTGCAAACAAATTGGAAGAAGAAGCTTCAATGACTGTTGTGACGGTGTTTGCTGCTCAAACAAAGGGACGTGGACGTGGCGAAGACATAAATAAATAGAGTTTTATAAGTACTGCAATTGTACTGGATACTTATCTGAAAGTTTCTTTGCGTTTATTGGATATACAGAATGGTGGGGAGACATACCACGAGCAAGAACTATGTGATAATGCTGTACATGTTGTAGCATCACAACAAACAGAAAAGCCATATATGTCATCACCGACAAAGATCGTGAAGGAGTGACTGGATTGAGTGATATTCAATGGAGGAATATCATGAACATTCTTCATGAAAATGCTGGGAAGAGTAACACCAACACCTCTGAAAATTTGACTGGTATTCCTTCATGGATTCTGGATAGAGAAGCAAGCTATAATTTTTTACTGGAAAGCTTGAGATTTTTGCTGATTTATGTAATATGGAAGTTGTTCAGATAATTCTTGGATGACGGACGAGAACGAGTGTCTGTTAAAGAAGGGAAATTCGGAATTGGGCAGGGTTTCATGCTGAACTCGGTTTTCTAAGTTGAAGGAATGTCATCTGATTTGATTTCTGTTGGACAGCCTATGGGTGAAAATAGATTTGTTATTCAGTTGGCTGATCAATTATTGATGTTTAGGACCGCATTTTGAGGATGGTGATTGGAGCGGCTAAGAGGGAGCATATAGCATTCCGCTTACGCAGTATGGAGAGCGCAGCTGAAGCTAGTAAAAGAATGAAGAGTCGTATGAACTGTGGCATAAGAGAACGGGACACCATGCTTCTAAAGTTTTTTGCTCACTTCTTGTTTTTCTAGTACAATTTGTTCTTCTTTTCTGAATAAGGAGTGTGATATCTGTCTTCGCGCTAAACGAACAAGATCATGTTTTCCAGTTATTATCAATTAAACTTTGATAGCTTTTTATGTGATACATATGGATTTTTGGAGACCTTATCGGACATAATCTATGACTGGTGCAAGATATTTCTTAACACTAGTATATCATTACTCCCGAAGAGTTTGGATTTATCTCCTTTAAAACAAAACCGAAGATCTTACTCACCTGAAAAAATCCTCTCGCTGATTCAAACACAATTTCAGACAACAGTAAGCCACAGTAAGCACAATTTGTAGTGACAACGGCTCAGAGTTCTTATGTTTGAGATATTACTTCTTGAAGCTTGGTATCGTACACGAAACCTTATGCGTCGGAACTCCGCAACAAAATGGTAGGGTAGAAAAGAAGCACTATCACATTTTGAATGTAGCACGAGCACTACGCTTCAAAGCTCATCTTCCTATTGATTTTTGGGGAGAATGTATCCTAGCTCTGGATATTTGATTAATAGAACACCGAGCTCTGTCCTTGGTTGTGTTAATTTACAACAAAGCTCTTTTGTATGACCATCTCAAGGTATTCGGGAGTTTTTTTTCTATGCTCATAACCAGAGGAGATAAGTTTGCACCACGCAACAGAAAATGCATATTTATGGGTTACCCATGTGGTAGTAAATGATAGATATGATTTGACTTGGAGAAACAAGAATTTTGCATCTCCATGGATGTAGCTTTATGTGAGAATGAGTTTCTTTTTGCGAATAAGAAAATGAAGGAACCTATGAGAATTCAGGATTGTGGGAGCCAATCTCTGGAATTGGTGTCTCTGAGAAGATGACACCCATATTTAAGTAGAAACGTCAAAGTTGGGTCGGGCCAGAATGTAATTTCCAACAATGAAAGTTTTCTAGATCCATCTGTTACTAGGCCTAATAATGAATCAATATCATATTTGGTGCAAACATCTAATGTTGCTCCTCCTTCCTCTTTGACACTTTTGACATCGCAAGCTACATCAGAACCTCAACCATCTATTGAACCAGAGACACAACTTGGCAGCGGTTATCGTAAATGGGTTCCGCCTATCACACCGAAGAACTTGTTCTTTGTCACCAATTCAGCTCAAACACATGTTCTCACTAGTCGACCAAAGGGAACACAATTGATTTAGCCGATCTTAAAGTGTGTTAACTATGGATGCTTCTCTGCTAGAAAAACAAAAGTAACGATGGGTAAGATTTTTCTCCACCAAAATTGTATAAACATGCTGTTATGGAACAACGATTACGTATTGTGATGGGTACTGAGGGTTTCTCCTCTTGAAGACAACAGAAACTGAGATACAATTGATTTTCCTCCAAGGAAACGAGCTATTGGCTTTAAGTAGGTCTACACTGTGAAGTACTAATCTAATGGAACAATAGAGAGAAATTTAAAGCTTGCATGGTGTCTTTTAGGCATAAACAAGTCAAAGGTGTTGATCATAAGGAAAATTTTGCACCGGTTGGAAAAATGGGAACGATACAATTTGTTTTGCATGTAGCTACTAAAGGAGGCTGGGATGTTCATCAATTCAATGTACACTATATGTTTTTGCATGGAGATCTTACTGAAGAGGTTTATATGAAACTATCCCCGGATTTCATTCTGCTAACTCCGCAAAAATATGTCATCTACGCAAATCTTTATATTGCCTTCGACAAGTCTCTAGATGTGTTTTGCAAAGTTGACAACTGCTCTACAAAATTATGGCTTTGAACAGTGCCATTCAGACCACTCCTCGTTCACGTATGTTAAAGGCACGACATAGTTACAAATTCTGATCTATGTTGTTGATCTCATAATCACTGGAATCAACATGAAGCTGTGAAATTCTTCAAAGCCTATATAACTACATATCTATACTATATAAAAGTTGAGGCTATAAGTCATTGAGAGCGTCCACATAGGATGTTAAACGACCAATCATAATATTTGACAAATCATTTTTTAATTTATTATCTTTAAAATGTCAATATTACCAAAAAAATTGTTCATTTCAAAATAAAATAGAAATCAATATCAAATATGGTAAAGTTACAAAAGCAAAAACATTATATAATTTAACTTAATACATAACTGATTTTTGAAAATATGACGAATTATTATATATATTTTTAAATATTAATATTTCCAAAATTATATTAAAAAGAAATTAGTGTTCCATATATAATTTAAACTAACAAAATAAATATTAATATTTTACAAATTGCTTAAGAAAGTTAATTGTTAAAGTAAAAAGGAAAATCAAAAGTAAATCGTAATATTAACAAAACATTATTGTCTTCTTAATACGTAACTGATTTTCGAAAATATAAAAAATGTTAATATTTCAGAAATTATATTAAAACGAAAATAGTGTTCCATATATAATTTAAAACAAAATAAATATTAATATTTTACAACTTGCTTAAAAATGTTAATTGTTAAAGTAAAAGGAAAATCAAAAGTAAATTGTAATATTAACAAAACATTAGTATAATAAAAAATGTTTTAGTAATATTAGTATTTTACAACTTGCTTAAAAATGTTAATTGTTAAAGTAAAAAGGAAAATCAAAAGTAAAATTGTAATTTAGTTTTTAATATAATTTTGAAAATATTAACATTTAAAAAATAATAATATAATAATTCATCATATTTTCGAAAATCAGTTATGTATTAAGTTAAATTATATAATGTTTTTTACTTTTGTAATTTTACCATATTTGTTATTGATTTCTATTTTATTTTGAAATGAAATTTTTGGTAATATTGACATTTTAAAGATAATAAATTATGTTAAAATGCAAAATTATGTCATTTTAAGTATAATAAATCCAAAGTATCATTTATCCCAAAATAAAATGAAAAAATGATGTTAAATAACAAAAACTAAAACTTTTAAAAATGGAAATTCTCTTAATATATAAAATAAGAAACTTTCTAATATATGAAGTATTAGGGTGACTATAAATATTTGTCTAAACATCAAAGGGTTTTCAAGATTTACTTTGACAAAGAGAGAGATTGAAAAAGAAAAGAAATATTTACACAATGGTTGCTTGTGCTTCTTCTTTGGTTTTCAATTATCTTACAAAAGGGTTTAGAAAAAATGAATTTTATGTTAGAGTGGTTCACTTTTAGGAAACACGTAACATCATCAAAAGTTGTTTACTTATGGTTTTGAGTTGTTTCTTATTGATCAAAACCGATGTTGTTAACTAATAGGGTGATTCATCGCATATTCCCTCTCTATGCTGTTGCATCAGCTACTACATGACCAATTCATCACTATGTATGTTATTTTTTGAATGAATGTTAAATTTATTCTTGAAAAAATGGTGTTACATTATGTGTGATTTTGTTTTTGAATAATCTATACTATATAAAAGTTGATTCTATAAGCCATTGCAAGCATCCATATAAGATATTAATGAAATATGACAAACCACAATTTTAATTTTTTATTCATAAAAGTGTCAACATTGCTGCAAAAATATTTATTTCAAAAAAAATTATACATTGATATCAAATAAGTTTAATAAAAAAAAAAATATAATAAATATATTAACTTAATATCTATGATAAATTTCGAAATTTAACATAAGTTAACTAACAAAAGAGTAATTACTTATAATTCAAGATTTTCAAACAATTATAACTTTATAAATTTAAAACACATGATTTAAATTTTTTGGCTATATGCTATTAATATATTCACAAAACAAAATATGCTATATTTAAGTTGACACTATTAGTCATTAAAAATTTCCATATATTATTTTAAAGCACCAAGAAATATATTTTGAGTCACTATTTTATTTTCTTATTTTAAACGTATTAAGATTACCAAAAAATGTTTCTTAGACAATAAAATAAAAATTAATATTAAAATTATACAAATAAAAATCATTAAAAGAAATCAATTTGATAAAAATGTGAAATAAGTGAATAAGTGAAATTGCAGAAAAACTTGAATAACAATATAATAACAGTATTGGAGGTAGACGAGCACAAATTTATGATCAATATATATAAGGAAAATGGCATATTGTATATCAAATGTCAATTTAACATTTTAAAACTCTATGTAAGAAAAAATAAATAGTAGAATTTTTTTTTAAGTTATGACAATATCAAAAGACAATCACTTCTTCATAATAATTTTTTTAACTGCTAATGCATTAAGATCAAAATAGCAAACATTCAAATCTTATAGTAAAAAATAAATTTTCATAATTCTTCAAAATGTAAATTAATATTAAAATAATTAAAGTAAAAAAATGAAAACAGCTACAAAAATTCACTTTTATATAATACAACAAAAAAAATTTATATATAAAGTATTAGTGCGACTATAAATAAATGTATAAAGTTCCATGAGAGAATAAGTAGATAATAAAGAAAGAAAAGAGAGATTTAATAAGGATTGATTTTTGCTTCTTCTTTGGTGTTCAATGACTTTAAAAAGGTTTTAATAAGAATGAAATTATTATTAGAGTGACTCATGTTTTGGAAAAAATGTAACATCAAAGCGGTGATTTGATAATGAGGTTTGAGTTGTTTCTCACTAATCAAAAGAAATAAGGATGTTTATTTAGCCCTTACCAATATGTTTATGAAACATACTATATATTATGTTTGACACAAATTTTTACAGGAACAATCTATGCATTCAACTATCTAATCGAATAGGCTATTACAAGGAAAATTTAAAAGCTGATGTAGTCTATACAAGATTATGAACTTGGTCATTATTAACAAAACAACCTACAAGGTGACTTCTCACAAATTCTTCATTAGACCAACAACTTTTATACATGTAGATCATGCTGGCCATGATATTGAGAGGTAAAACTTTATGATTTATTCTTATCCCGAGTTTAATCAAACGGTTGACAAGAGCAAAGACCGATATGGTAAAAACTTTATTACTCTCTATATAAAAATATAAGACATTGTTATCAGGTTTTGATGATATCTTTCCTTTATATAATTTTCCTTGGAAAGTTGGTCCTCATCAACAATGAGAATTATAATTGCCACACAAGTAAAGCAAATGTTATAGCCAATAGTGTGGTATTAATAAGAGTGAGCATGTTTCTCCTAAGTTCATAGTTCTTCTTTATCTTTAAACTTTTTACTAATCATTATTTTGCATTTTCTAATCAATGGACCAATTATTTATGTTATTCTTTAATTATCTACCAATTTTCATAAAGAAATTGATGAAAAGAATTGTTCACAAACCTATCTTACTTCTCGCTACAACAATGAACTTAAGAATCTCTAGAAATTTTTAAACTCAAACAGTACATTTACAAAAATATAATTAACTAAAATATCTATATATATATATTAAAACATAATTAAACAAAAGTATTTCAAGTATATATGAGCATATAATAAATATATAGCAATAACACATTTGATAAGTAAATAGAAAATTTAAACATCATGCTTATAGATTAATTTTTTATTTCATCTAAATTATAAAATAAATAAAAGTATAATAAAATATTTATAATAGTACCATCTTTATATGCATTCAGCAATCTATCAAATAATAACCGAAAAATGTATCTTTAAATAATATAAATAGTTATACATAATTTATCATATAAACAAATACTAAATAGTAATAAAATTGAAATTACAGTTTTGTAAACAAATAAAAGTATAAAAACATATTTTAAAAATATTTTCAAAAACATAAAATTTATAGAAATCATTATAATTTGTAAATTAAACTTTTAATAAAAACTAAACTAAATTATAAATACAGACTCGCGCGTAGCGCGAGTATAAAATCTAGTTTTAAAATAAAGGACTTGGGCTTGTTGCGTTACTTCTTGGGAATAGAGGTTGCTAGAAATCAGTCAGGTATGTACTTGAATCAGAGGAAATACGCGCTTGAGATCACAGAGGATGTAGGACATCTCAGTTAAAAACCTGCTACATCCCCACTAGAACATAATCACAAATTGGCCTTGTCTGAATCATCATTTCTTCCTAATCCAGAGAAGCATAGACGTTTAGTGGGACGATTGATTTATCTGAGTGTTACACGGCCTAACTTCGCTTACTCGGTCCATGTGTTATTTCAGTTTATGGAAGCACCGCGTGATGATCATTGGCAGGAAGCATTCAGGGTTGTTTGAAACTTAAAGGGAAATATGGGACAAGGCTTATTACTTCGAGCTAATGATACTTTGCAAATTACTGGATTGTCATACTCGGACAGGGCTAGTTGTCCTCTAACTAGGAGAACAATTATAGAATATTTTGTCCAGTTAGGGAACTCCCCAATCTCATGGAAAACAAAGAAGCAACCTATAATGAGTATGTCATCAGCGGAAGCGGAATACATGGAAATGGTTTATCTTACGAAGGAATTGATATAGCGGAAGAAAATTCTTCAAGCACTGGCATTCAACATGATCAATATGTGCAACTAAACTACAATAACAAGGCATATCTACACATATGTAATAATCATGTTTTCATGAAACAACGAAGCACATCGAATTGAATTGTCATTTTGTTAGAGATTAAAATTGGAACTATAGCTACATTCCATGTTAGAAGTTAAGAACACTTAGCATATGTGTTCACCAAAGCTTTAAGCCGATATGAGTTTGAATGTTTCAAGAACAAGTTGGGCTTTCGAGACTTGTATGCTCCAACATGAGGCGGGGGGAGGTGTTGGAGTGGATTCTGATATTATTGGGATCATGCTTAGTTGTTGTATATGTTTAGTCTTTCTTAAATAATTATTGGTTGTAACCATTTAGATATGTAGTCGAGATATTCTCTCTCTTTCAAAATGATATACATAAAACATTCAACACTTTCTTATCTCTTTGTTCCATTATAAATATGTTATCCATGCGGTGCAAAAGATAATCATCGATGCTCGAGTAAAGAGATGAAAATAATGTTGATATAGGAACGAAATGGAGAAGAGAACTTTGATAATAGAGATCCAAAATTGCTTAAATCACAAGTGTTCTTGAATGTGATGATGTACATCAGTAAAAAGGAAAATTAAAGGGATTTTGTGGAATCCGTGAGTCTATGGACGTCAAATTTAGACATAATCACTGAGAAGCACTAAGAGAAGCAAAAACCACCTAAAGACCAAACATGGAAATCATGTGAGGCATTTTTTGAAGCAAAATTCAGAGTTTCACCTTGAGGACAAGGCGAAAGTGTGGAAGAGAAGTATTGATATATCACCACCTCTTTAACAACATGTACTTGGTAAGAAAAATTAAGGATTGAAGAAGAAGGTTTATAATATTCACTTTTCAATATTACCTATTGTTAGTTTCTTTATTCTTAGAATTTCTTTTATGTTATGCTTCCCTAGCAAATTTTATTACTATTTAAGGGAGACCTTTGATTCTAATAAAGATCCTGATCATTCATTAGAGATCAAGAAAAGGAGTTTCCGTGTTCTCGAATAAACGAGAAGGAGTGTTTCAGTTTCTCAAATTACTGAGTAAGAGTTTTGTTTGTATTCTCGAATATACTATTTTGATAGAGATCCCTGGTGTCTATACAATTTTGATACAAATCAGCCTTCATATTGTCCATTTGTTCATGAGCTTCTTTGCTGGGGCTGATTGTTTGTGAGACAAAGTTTTACAATTTATAAATCTTCTTTCTCTAAAAAATCACTAAACTCCAAGCACAACACAATGTGTTGTAGTATTTGGGGATCAAACTGAATGTAAATATTTACTAGAATAGGTATACACAAAACTATATAAGAAAAGAAAATAGAAAGGGAGTGTTTTATTTGTCATGGCTAAAACGATATAATATGAACAATACTCAGAAACAACAATATGAAACAAAACTAATCTAAACGGCTATTAATAAAGTGCTGAAAATGCAATAAGTAAAGAAAATAATTTAAATTGCACTGGTAAATTCTGAAATGTAGAAAATATGACATAAATACATAAAATAAACAAGATAATAACATAAATAATTGGTCCATTGTAAAGGATTGAGATGGGAGGCCCTACTAAGAGTGTTAGGTCAAGTGATTAAACACAACCAAAGACCATAGATACTTATAGAGTGCATTCCATTCTCATAGTACTGAACTATTCTTTGAGCATAGATTGTCACTTAGATGCTGCTTGTTGTTACTCTTCATCTCAAGGATGTTAAGAACACGTCAATATAGTAACTAACCTCTTTAGCAACAAATTTCACTGTCTAGAGAAGATGTAGCTTATATGATTAGACTCGCATAATCTCTTTTCACCTTTTGGCAAGAGATTCATATGGGTCATAGTTTTGGTCAATTTCTCCAATGTAAGCAGTAAAGTTCTAATAAATCATTGGAAATCAAGGATAGACCATCCCTAACCTCCATAATAGATGTTGGCTGTTGGAGAGGAGTTACATCCCCTTAAAGGCCCAATAAATATAGATTTCGGCCCAATTTAGGACAATTCAGCCCACATCGACTTGGTCCAACCAAACTAGGTCAAGATCGACCAAGCGTTTAGGAGCGACGACTATAAAGTGAGACGAAGACAAAGATAGGGGCATCCGAAATCAGACATAGAAGACTGAGAATGACGAGAACTAGGGTTAATACTTTCTGATCTGCTTCCCAACGAAAAGCACTTTTCCTTTCTCTTGTTTTCCGACTAACTGTCTTTATAACTCGTTATCCTCGTCAATAAAACGTCTTCTTAAAGCCCACAATAGGCCTATGCGTTTTTACCCCAACCCGAAGTATCTACCTAAACCCAAACCGGAAAAAACGAAATCGGGTCCGAACTGTTATACAAAAATATCCAAACAGGACTTATGAGCTTAGTAATTTGGAGTTTAGTTATGACCCGAACCAAACCGAAATCCAAAGTAGTATCCGAAAATATCTGAAATTAGTTAAAGATGTTAGTGTTCTTATAAATGTTAAGGTGATTTAGATATTTTAGAGTATTTAAAACATTTTTGTAGTTTGTTTTCTTTGTTATTTTGAATACTTTTAGTTAATTAAGATAGTTTAACTAATTTTTAATTAGATTTGTTAATAATAAATATATTTTGAATTTTTTTTGTCATTTTTGAAGTTTAAGAAATATATGTTTTAGACGATTTCAAACATTGGTTACAATCCGATCTGAACCGAAGCCGGAAGGAACCGAACCGAACCCGACTCGATAATTAGTAAAACCCGAATGAGACTTATGAGCATAATACAGAAAATCCGAAAATTCAAATCAATCAAACCGAAATTAATATGGGCTCAGAACGCCCAGACCTAGCCCACAAACCATATTTTTACTTTTAAAACTACATAACCAAACACACGATTAAACATTGGCTCACTTTTACTCACACACCCATGACTTAAAGCTTACAACTCACAAAAGAACCTAAGATAAACAAAACATAAAGAAATTGAAGCATGAACATGATTTGGACTTGTGCAAGCTTGGGATTCAAGATATATGCACATCCATGGTGAAGAGTTCTTGATCCATGAAAAAGCCAAATCCAAACTTAATAAAACTGAAAGAAAGTAATCACGAAAGAACTAAGAAATAAAAAGATATTACTTCAATAATATTTGAAAGGATCTACAAATCTTTAAGATCAAGGTTGAAATCCATAAGGATCGACCCTAAATTCTTAGGAATTCATAAACGTGCTATGACTTACAATGAGTGAACCAAACCATCCGATGCGACTAACAGCAGGCTCATTAATAAGAAGCCCACATTAGTTGTTCGAGATTTATAGGCTCAATTTAAAAGGCCCATTTGTAAATTTAAATACAGGGTTCGTTCATATAACTCTAGGGCTCCGGAGGTCTTATTCGTTCCTTTATAATATAAAGACGGGTTCTATCGATTTTCATCAAATCATCTTGTAAGATTTAATCTCGAGTTGGTTCAGTGTCCTTGGCCGGGTGAGTTATTTTTTTTTATTTTCTCTAGCCGAAAGCCTAAAGCAATCCTTGCGCTTTCAGTTCATCTATATTTTCCTCTTTTGGATTCCTTTGTCTTGCATATTGATGTCAGGACTTATAATGCCTTTATTTGCTTTTATCAATTGATATAATAAGATTCCGAAGAGATTACAAAGTCTACAAAGAAACATCATAAGAATAGTCTCATGATATTTGCTTTCTACAGTAGCAAGATGTTACAGAAAAACTGTATTGAAGAAAAAGATGAATTGTAACCTTGAATCGATGTTCATAAAACAAGGATCCAATCTCAATGTGTGAAGAGTTTAGATTGAAGAAACAACTCTAGAACAACATAGAGAGAAACTCCATTAAAGAAGCCTCAAGAGCTCAAAGAAAAGATGAGGAAGATGACTAACAAACTCACGATACAATTTTTCTTTGTTTTCTCAAATGAACGCATGCTTTGCTTTTATAGCAACTTCTTGATATTATCTCACATAGCTGATGTGTCCTGTGACGTGTCTCGTGATAGTTTTTCCTGTAACACAAGAGTCATTGTTTTCAGAATTTATTCCCTCAGTGGGAGTAGATAGCCCTAGGGTGAAATAAAACCAATGAATCTGATATTAATATTATTCTTTCATTCTTGTTGCAGACAATGTTCGAAGCTACGCAGACACCACCTCCATATGTCAGGGGTATTATCGAGAAAACGGCTAAGTTTGTTAGCAAACACGGGTTGGAGATTGAAAACATGATTATAGCTTCCAACGTCAAGAATGCTAGATTCAAGTTTTTGAGCAGCTCAGATCCTTATCATGCCTTTTACATACACAAACTTCATGAATATCAAGCTCAGAATCAACATGGGACTGAATCTAATGACGATGCTCCTAGATGTGATGCACAACCAGACCCTTTAGCTCAACTTATGACTCCGCCCAAAGAGGATTATACAGTCATACTTCCTGAAGGGATCACAGACGAAGAGCTTGATAATGTTAACCTCACAGTACGTGTTGTAGCGCGGAAGGGGAGATCGTTCTTAGTGGAATTAACGAGAGGGGGGATTAATAATTATCCTCAGTGTTATTCCAAGAAGCTAATCCACAGTATGTTTGATTTTTTGAAGCTCTGGTTGATACATCCACGGCTATACTAGTTAAGATAGGATGTTTTATTTTGTTTTGTTTTTGTTACTGTGGTTATTAATTACTTTAGGAGCTATCCTTCTTTTCAAAATGTAGTTCGTTTAGCAATCTTAGTCCATAGAAGTGTTAGGACTTAGCAGGATGTTGTTGTCTCCAATAAAACGAACGTAAGCACTTCCATCTATTTCATTTTATTTTGACAACAAATAAAACCAAAATGATAAGATTCTGTTGTTTTTTTTTATTCCTTTTCTTTTTAGATTCTGGTGTTGGTTAGACAAATTTTATCAAATCCCCGTTTATCATTTCAATTTACCACGCTCATTGAAAATCTGTGAGCCATTATTAAATTCCAAGACATCCAACTCTCGATAATACTGGATTTACCACAGCTACCATTCATAGATATTTCTGCAGTAGCCATATTTTTCGTGTTATAACCACCTTTTTTTGTCAACTTTTCATTATGTGGACCTACCCAAATGATTACAAGCAGATAACAAAATTTTAAACGAAACTCAAGAGTTAAAAAATAAGAATTGTGTGCTTGATGGACACATGTTCACTACTTGGCTTCGATTCAGGAACGATGAGACAATTCGACATCACCACCGGAAAACCTTCACCGGAAAGGTACCGAACCAAGACCTTTCGATCCCATCTCCGAAGCTTGAATCTGCTTGTATGTTCATCCTTCTTTTAGTCGCCGCCAATCCATCATGGTTTTCCATCAACCGCTAGCCGAGAAATCCAGAGAGAAGCTTCAAGGGGGATAGTTGCATCACCTTGCTAGAACGATAACCCATAGGAAGCTCCAGCTAATTTGACTCTGCACCAGTTCACCACTTCTTAAACAATCATCTCATTCCTTAAACTTCAAGGAGGCTCTACTTTAATCCCAAATAAGTGAAGATTGATTCCTATCCAAAGAAGAAATAGAGCATAACTAGCGAAAGAAGCAAAGCCCTCAAGATTGAAACGGGATAAAGATGATCAAAAGAAGGAGAAACCGAAAACTAAACCTAGGCTTTGAGATAAAAGAAAATCATTGAGAACGGCTCAAGCTTGAGTAGAAAGAAAAAAAAACACAACAAAATCGGCGATCCGAAGCGAAAATCCGCCAAACTGAAACTATAATCAGATAAAACCGAAACAAAAGTCTGATCGAAATCAGAAACAAAAAAAAACTTTTATCTCACAAAAAGCTCTTATAACCACTTATACGTTCGTAACATAAATAAATCACGACTATTCATGTCGTACATATATAATTTTTTTGAACTTAATTTCATAACATACATATACGATTCTACCATAAGCATATTGTAGCTACTTTAGTCACAAAATTGGCACATAGTATTTTGTGACTACATAGTCATATATTATTGATGATTTTAAGTTTATCATAAGGATTTAAAAATTTATTTATATTTTAAAGTTTGTTAATTAAAATAAAAAATTTACTTCAACCCGAAAACTAATTTACAAATTAAATAGATTATTAGTTACAGTTGTTTTATTAATTAGAACTGGCTTCCAACTAGGTATGGTTTACTAAAACAATTTTAGTTTGCAATCATTACAAATTTAGATTAAATCATAATAAAACAAAACTTAAATATTTTTCTAAATTTGGAAGCTCCTTTAGTCCAGTAGTTTGACTAATGGTTCATCAGTACTTCTACACTATGAGGTCTGAAGTTCATACCCTAGATTGTGCAAATTATGCATATTATGAAGAAAAAGTTACGAGAGATTTCAACATGGTGCAAGGCGTACCATCAAGCGTGGATCTCACAGGGCTCCTCATGATATTGCAGTTAGGCGTGAATTCTCATAGACCGGTAGAATTGTCGGCTGTAAAATCTTCTATGTAATATTTTCCATACACTGTAATAACATAATTATCCAGATGTTAAAAAAAATCTGCAGTTTGCCAGAACAATTGTTGAAACACTGCATTAAATCCAGTGATAGTAACCGTAATACCAAGATCAAATTTTTGCGTTCTCTCTCCATTTCTTTCAATCAAGAAGATCCTTAATTAGATATACAATAAAGAACACTGAACGAGGGGCGAACTAGCATATATATTAAATAGCAAAACTAGCAGTTGTAGTTTGTTTTCAGTCAAAGGTGTCTCATACATCGTGTATGAGACAATGAAGACTAAACTATGTGTATGTGGCAATTGCCCCACCTAGTTGTAACATAGGTCTGTCCCTGCACTAAACTATCGCATAAGCACCTGAAACCAGCAGTGAAAAAACTACCACCTCTAGATTTCAAATGCCATAGCAAATCTAGAAAAAGCTTTATCATGACATACTGATTTATGAGTTTTACCACATACCAGTTAGCTTAATGTGCGCATTACCACAATAAAAATCAAATGGTATGTCGATATAGCACTTTAAAGTTGAATACACAGATACTAATGGCCACACGACGAGTATGCGAGACAGGAGTAGGGCTAAGACAAAAAGATGAATGTTTGGTTTAATATTCTAAAATGATATATCATGGTTTTTTATTGAGTTTTGATCATGATATAAGTCCGATTCTAGAGTCTTTTTATATATGTTTTGAGTCTTGTATGAGTCATTGTAGGTTCAAGTACATTTTGGACAAGATTGAAGATTATGGAGCACTTTGGAGGTTGGGGAGAGTTGGAGCTGAAAAGATGAAGTTGGAAGCGATCTTTGGAGCTGGTGTCGATCGACACCACTCATTGGTTGGTCGACACTCATTTTGTACAACAACTCACCAACGAGTGTTTATCAAGTTTCAAGAACTGAAGACTGGCCCATAGATTCCATTATTCGCAATGAAATCGTTTCGTGTTTTAGACTTTATTTAGGTTTTTGAGAGTTTTGTAATTCATTATTCAGACTGGGAGATAGATTGTATGAGAGCTTTTGGAGAGACAAATCAGAACTCTATAGAAATAATATTTCAAACTCCCTTATCTCTCTCTTTTTGAATTCTTATAAAATTATTTAAACTATGATTTGTGTTTCTGCTATTATGTCTGAGTAATCCGCCTGAAAGATTTAAGGGTTTTCAAGGTTAAGGATTGATTGTTAAGGTAATCTATTAGTTCTTCATATGGATTTAGATTAATGATGGTTTTAGATTGATCACTTAGAATTTAGATTTAGGGTAAATCATAGAGATTTTGGAATTTTAGTGTAATTGATTTCCTGAACTAATCTTAGATGAGAAAAAAATACCTATCTGCTAAGAGATTTAGTTTAGAGATTTTGTGAACTTGTCCAAGTAATCTTTATACTTGTCTGAATTTGTTAAATTTTCAAAGAGATTTAGAACTCTAGGATTTAAACACAGTTAGTCTTTGCAATGAGAGTTGGTTAAACTAAATATGTGCATTGATTTCTAGAAAAATTCTAGTTAAACCCTTAGTAATATTGTTTGGTCTGCAGTTACAAATTACCTATGAATATCGCTTAGTCTAGCGCATTTCCCAATTGCTTACAACCACTTTAATTATATGTTATTTACTTGCTTACTTATTAAGCTTAAATTGAACCTAAAGTGTATTGAGTGATCTAGAGTCTATGTAGATTCAAATCTTTAATTCTGCATTGCAGTGCACCACTACATTTTTGTTTAGGTTAATACTAAACATAAATGAAAATATGCAAAAATACAATGTAAGAGACATATTCATTCTTTGTGGTGAAGTACTCTCGGGGTTGTATAACAAAGCCCAAGAAACATGAGCAATGAAGGGCATAAGGGTGGCGAGAGAAAGCCCACGAGTCAACCACCTTCTCTTTGCGGACGACACGATGTTTTTCCTCAACACAAACATGGAGAGTGCCTCTGCCCTGAAAACCATCCTTGGACAGTATGAAGCAGCATCCGGTCAAGTCATAAATACTGCAAAATCCTCGATTACCTTCTCCCGACGAGCACCAGTGACCCTCAAGAATGCTGTAAAAGATTGCCTTCAAATTCAAAGAGAGGGAGGGGTCGGAAAGTACTTGGGACTATTTTGGGAGAAGGAAATGCGACCTGTTCACTTCAATAGTTGATAAAATAAAGGTTAAGGCGAGTGGGTGGTCAACGAAATTCCTCTCTACGGCCGGGAAGATGATAATGGTACAGAGTGTGCTTTCAGCCACACCCTCACATGCCATGACCTGCTTTAAACTACTGATTTCTCTATTCAAACGGATTCAATCAGCGATATCCAGATTTTGGTGGGATGGGAAGAATGGAAACAAAAAGATGGCCTGGGTCTCCTGGTCTACAATGACTAACCCAAAGGCGAGTGGTGGACTGGGTTTCCGGGATTTCCAATGTTTTAATGATGCCTTCTTGGCAAAGCTAAGCTGTTGATTGATCCAAAAACCGGATTGTCTCCTCAGTCGGGTACTACGAGGAAAGTACTGCACTGATTCAAACTTCCTGCAGGTACCGCACAGAACCGTCGAATCGCATGGATGGAGAAGTATTCTAATAGGCAGGGATCTTATCCTAAGAAATTATGGATGGGCTGTTGGCAATGGGGATTCAATAAATGTGTGGACCGAACTGTGGCTAAGCTCTACGACACAACAACGAGTCATGGGACCAGCTCCAAAAGGACAGGATGAGCTCAAAGTGTCGAGTCTCCTGTTGGCGGACGGGTCAGACTGGGACAGAGAAGCTATTCGACACTTGATCCCACATGAGGAAGAACGAATACTACTGGTGAAGCCCAGCAAGTATAACGCCAGCGACAAAATCGTTTGGCTGGGATCAGAGTCAGGGGATTACTCCACCAGCTCGGGATACCGAACATCACGCCTCAACGCCTCCCACTCGGCCACGACATCAACTCAGCTGAACTTTGACTGGAAAGGAAGCATCTGGAGCTTGCAAACAGCCCCCAAAATTAAGCTGTTCCTATGGAAGATTTTCCAAGGAGCTTTACCAGTGGGAGCATGCTTATCGGCTAGAAACATTAACGCTTCCGTCGACTGCAAGCGCTGCAACAGTATGGAATCTACCACTCATCTATTTCTCCATTGCGAGTTCGCCCAAAAGGTATGGGACCTTGTGCCGTTCTCCCCCAGCTTTGACTCTAGAGGAATGATAGATTTGACTTCTGCCTTGCTACCGCTACGCAACATGTTATGCCTACCTCCGACGGGAGTAGTGGCAGGACCTCTAGCACCATGGATCCTCTGGGCTCTCTGGAATGCCCGAAACAAACTTGTCTTTGAGAACAAGAGCTGCTCACCAGAAGAGGTAGCATCTAAAGCATTAGCAGCATCACGGGAGTGGCTAAACGAACAAGCTAGGGACTCCTCTGTTCGTAAACCATCAAACCCAAGTCTGGAGCCAACCCCTCCTAACATCTCTGTACTCAAAACTGATGCTGCCTGGCGAGGAGACCTAAGGATAGCAGGATTAGGTTGGACGGTGGACGAACAAGGTTACAAGATCTCAAGAATGGCTCATTGCCACTAAGTTTCAACCCCATTGATAGGGGAGGGCCTAGCTCTTTGAGAAGCGATCTCCTTCTGCAAAGTCAAGGGCCTCCGACGTCTGCAAATATTCTCGGACTCTCTGCAACTGGTTCAAGCTCTGAAGACAGCTTCTTGCTCAGCTGATCTATATGGAATTTTATCAGACATTAGACATCTTGCTCTATCTTTTGATTATTTCTCTGTTTCCTGGATTCACCGAGATAAAAACAAAGATGCTGATGCTCTTGCTAAGCAAGCCCTAGTAGTGGAATCCATTATTGTGAACTCTCGAGCTTAATCGCTCTTTAATGAAAGTTTGTGTTACAAAAAAAAAAATACAATGTAAGAGAAGCATTGAGTAATATAAAATTCACTAGGATTCAGACAAACATACATGGATTATTCGTAAGGAAATTATTAAGCAACGTCCTTTACTCAAAACACAACAATATAACTAACATACTTCTGTAGTGTTAACTCCCTACGTTAAATAATTCTCTACACTAACTTTCGTTGTTTCAGGCTAAAACAAGCATTTAAAATAGGTTTGATATGTTCATAAAATGTAATAACATCATGTCTTATTTGTTAAAGACACTTTGCTCATCTAATGTTATTTAAACAACACTTTCACTGCGTTAAACATCCTAAGCTTAAAAACTAGTTTAGAACTCTAATTCCAGCACTAAGAACAACAATTAATGAATAACAATATGATAAATCTCAAATAAAAATCCTAAAACAACAAAGAAAATATCCTTTTGAAATCCCTAAGATTCAATTGAGAGACTACTCAGATATGATAGGTGGAACAGAGAAAAGAGATGAATGCATAATAAGATATATAAACAAAAAATGGGGTTCATAACACTTCTCTGAACGAAGATTACAAATATGTCTCCCCTAGTACACTAACACCTAAAAGTATAATGACTGAAAACATGAGATATAGGTCAAAGTCACGTCCTGCTCGAATTTTAGGCAAACTAAACCGAAACTAAGGAAAACCAAAATTTCTCTTTTCTCGTATTGAACCGGCAGATAGAGCAATATTCAGTAAAACCCAAATATTGATCTAACCAATAGTTAAACCTCAAATCGGCGGCAAGATGAGAAAAATAATACGAGGGAAAAACCTCATTTATTCGCAAGACAAGACCCTCAAACTCACTGAGATTCTGAATCGCTATGAGAGTCCTCTAAGTAGGAGGATTAAGCTGACCATGTGAAATTTTAAAACATTTAGAGAGCTTGGCTATCAATACAATGACTCTAGCCATGAAACCCGATTCAAAGAATGCCTAATATACCATCACTGCCTCTACTTTGAAGTCTAAGGCTTGGTCTTCCGGACGAATAACTTGAATAACGACGTTTCTAGGGAAAGAATACTTTTCTTTCCACTCCTTAATGTCCCTCTCCAATCAGCGAAGGAGGTCCCACCTTATGGGGCATAGTGTAGAAGGCTATTGGTTCTCGACTATCTACATCAGTGTCAAGGCCATTGAAGGCTCTGACAAACTGTTGGACCCCGAAGCAGCATCGCTAAGGGTATCGTCCATTCTCAACATGAATACCGAAAATGAAGCAATGGATCTAACAGAAGAAAGTGGGAACAGAGGTTAGCTAAACTCTAAAAATAAGAATAAATTTTACGGTGTACATGTAGGAGAATTACCTTTAATACGAAGGAGACACAAGAAGTGTAGAGCTTTAAAATGAAGCGAGATCATAGAGGGAGATCGTAGCAGAAGAAAAAGGAATGTGAATATTTTGTGAAGAGAAAGAAGTGAAACAAGAAAGCAATCGAGATATAAAGAAAAGGGAAAATGAGTTGTTGCTTTTATCGGATACGCCAATAGTAAAAAGGGAAGTTAGTTAAGAACAAGAATTGAGGATTCAATTCTCAAAATTTTAATCTCCTCCAACAGTAAATCAGAGGTATACTAATCATAACGGTAAATCCATCAAGGAGAAAAGCTGATAAGCATAAGAATCATCTAAATACCCGACCGAGAAGCCAGGAACAGTATACCCATCCAACATAGATGATAAATGATTTTACTCTATCATAATCAAAGTAGTATAGCTGAGTGTCAATCCAGTCATAAGTGATTTAAAAGCAATGATAATGCAAGTCAAAGATTTAATCTAAGTGCAATCAGTTTCGGTGATTCAAATATAAGTAACAAGAACAAGCAAGGAAAATAACTAAAGCTTTCAATCAATTGAGAATAAAAGAAACCATGGGAATGGTATTGACTTTGGGTGACTAATATCTAACCTAGAGTGTTAACACAAACAAGCAATCAAGTTCTATAAGCCTAGACACAATCATTAAACTAGTCCTTTGTCAAGATAACATTTCATTTCCTATAAATCACTAAACATCAAATTTCTTTGGTTTAGTTTAATCAGGAAATCATTGAGAACAAGTCTATTAGCAACCTAATATCCCCTAACATCCATTGTCATTGGCTAAGCAGTCAAAGGGCATCATCAATTTGGTTTAGACATTTCATCATACACCTTCCGGGCATGAAATGTGTAGGGATCTAGATCAGAGAGATCAAGTCTAGTCTAGCATTAAGTACAAGAGATAAGCATATAACATGAATGATCTAATATTAAACACTCTAAATCATCACCTACCCATGAATCCTAAGGTAACTACTCACTAATAGACATGATAAACTCAAAAACCATAAATGATTCAAAGTTAATCATGCTTAGTGAACCAGAATAATCAATAAACAAAAGTGAATAAGATTAAAAGAAATCAAAGGCTGAATCTTTCACCGAAAATGAGTATCTGTTTAGAGACAAAAAACCAAATTATTCTTAGATTAGGTTTTAAAACTATTTATATCACTCCACTAAACTTGTAGGCCCAGCTAACAAACCTAAAAGGGCCCAACAAAACATGAAATTTGTTAAGGTAAAAACTCCAGCGCGGGTGCGATGGGTCGCTCTGGTCGGCCGCTCCGGAAGGTCGCTTTGATTGATGCCAAAATCGTCCCAAATTGCGAACGGCCTCCTTGCCTCGGTCCAGCTGCCCGCTCTGATCTCACCGTGGGTGCCTCTCGTTGCTCCAGGTGGTCGCTCCAAAGACTAGGTTCATCACTTGAAGTGTCGAGCGGTTTCTCTAACCCGCTCCCAAAGGTTGCTCCAAGGCTTGGTGATAACCCAAGGATGACGAGCGAGCGACCACCTTAACTCGCTCTACAAGCCTGATCTACTCTTATTTTGGTACCCAAGAGTGCCGAGCGGTTGCATAGGGTCGCTGTGCCATCCCACTTTGTCACTTAGTAGTTTGCGATGGTAGCGTCTTGTCTAGAGCGGGTGCCACAACTCGTTGCACCACCTTGCTCCAAGCTCTGGCCGTCTAGAGTGGTTGCTTGAGCTCGCTGTCACCTCTCGCTTTGCATTCTCCACTCGTCCAATGATCACTTCCTGCTCCGTTTTGAACCTAGATGCTCCCAAACACCTCCAAAGACTCTAAAGAATACTCCAACACTTGATAAGGACTTATGCATGTAAATGAAATATAGGAATGCCTAAATGTTAATCTAAATGATCAAAATGTACAAGAATGAGAGTTTAAAACAAGCTAAATGCACATGATATCAACTCCCCTAAACTTGTCATTTACTTGTCCACAAGTAAACTTTCAAGTGCAAGGTGAGGAAGAAATGAATAGACGGGAGATCAAAACCAAAATATACTCTTCAAAACCTACCAAGTAGCAAGAGAAAGACAAACTATCAAACTCTAACTTTTCTAGGCCTATCTCAACTCCTTGATCTTTAACACTCATCATCAAGACTTATCAAACAAACCAATCAACCAACTATCACATTCATTAAACATTAATCACAAGTGAACTCTTGCAAATGGGTAATTGTCCCTATCATTTGGCTTGGTGATAAAAAGGCTTGAAGCTATTGTAACGTAAGAAGGTTATCAAGTTCTTTCATGGTGGTTTACTCTCAAGAACGAGTAGCTTGACATTGTGCATAATGTATTTAAGAAAAAGAACAACTCATGCATATAATGCTCAATCCTCATTGTTTTACCCATTTTCTAGACACAAAAAAATTTCTACCCTCGATTCCCAATGTCAAACTCCCTTTCACTCACCCAAAGACTCCAAGAACACTCAAGAACACTCTCACTTTTAGAACTCTTTGTTTCTTTTGTTTACTAGGGATAATCTCACTGCTTTTCTTAGCCTTAGCTCTCTCTCTCTCTCTCTCTCTCTCTCTCTCTCTCTCTCTCTCTCTCTTCTCTCTCTCTCTTTCTTCTTTTTCCCCACTCTTTTGAATGTTTCTTTTCTTAGGAGTTTTCTTTCTTTTGACACTCTTTGAGCTACCACTTTCTTTTTCTTTAATCCCTAGCATCTTATCTTTGTTTTTAGACTTTTGAGCTCACTCTTCTCACTCACTTTTCTCTCAATCCTTCTTGCTCAAACACTCAATATTCCCTTCCCATCCTATGATCTAGACAATCATGAGATCCTAAAGCTAGCAAGTAATTAGGACCAACCATTTTCATTCCCAATATTCTCAACATTATGCACATCTCAAAGTTTCAGAAAAGCCTCACTCATCAAATCAATCATGGCTTTAAGGGAAGGTAGGGTTAAGGGTATGGAGAACCATCGAAAGGAGTAGATGGCTACTTGAGTTGCCAAAGATTGGTAGAAGGGAAAGACTAACTCAAGTGTGTGTGTGAGGAAACCATGATCAAGCACAACAAGAGGCCATAAGCAAGATAGATTAGATTCATTTACTCAAGTAAGATTGGATTTGGTTTAAATGACAAGAAAGCTTCATCAATCCAACAAGTTTCAAGAGGAGTTTTCAAGGCTCGAAGTCTACAAGTTGTCAAGAAGATGCTCAGAATACTACTATGATTGAGAAAGGTGTCACATTGAGTTTTTTGTATGAGTTATTTACAAGGTTATCTCCCAATGCATGAATTCAATCTATATGTTCTAGATTCAATCCTAAATATGCAAATGATGCAAATAAAAGAATGTTTTTGGGGTTTTCTATGCAATATGAATATACAATGCAAGAATCAAAGATAAAAATCACAAGAAACATTAGCAACTTGGCATCTCCCCAAACTTGAATCACACAGTCTCTGTGTGTCCAAGTAGAAGAGAGATACCGAAAACAAGGATAAAAAAACTAGAGAATGGTATGTACAATGAGAAGGTGACGGAGTACCTTTTTAGTAGCCGAAGGCCTCATCCCATGTGTCGTCGGGGAAGGAGGTGTAGTATCCCTGTGGAGCACTTGCGATCTCGTCATCATATCCTCCATCATCAAAAGAATTGAAGAAATGCGAGATGTTGCCTGAGTTGGAACGGGGAGCAACATGGTTTCTTCTTTGGCGCTCGAACTGGCAGCTGATAATGGAGGTCCTAGTGACAGGAAAGGGTTCTCAGCGGGATCATAGGGTTGAGGTTGAGGTGCTGAGGTGTCTCTCACAATGAAATCTTCAGAACTGTACCCCACAACTCCTCCCTTGACCAATAGACCAGCTACCTTCTTCATAAGCTGAGTTGAGGCCTTTTATTGGTTATTCATTGTCTTCTTAAGCTCCTTGTACTTTGTCTTGAGCTTGAATAATGCCCTGTATTGAGCTTTGTTCCAACGCTGCAGCTTGCCGATATGGTCGTGGGCATCGCGAAGAGGACCGTGAGGAATGGCGCCCGTGTACTGCTCAAAGTGATATCGAGGGGGGCCATAGACTGGAGCAGTAAAGTCTTCAGGTTGGTCATCATATCTCACGCCAGCCCTCTTCCTCTTAGGTTGGGTTATTGGGTCCAAAGGGCCATGTGGTCCAAGAAATTCCTCCTGGGCGATATCAAAGCTGATGATTCCAGGGTTATCCAGGCTTGTGAGCTCTCTGTTTGGGTTGTCCATGCCCAGTCTTTGTAATGCATGAGACGTCAAACAAAGAACCCAACCATGCCAAAGTATCCTTAAACATTCGTGCTAGGGAGGGCAAGCTTAGCAGGTGTTGTATAAACCATAATAGCTTGGCAAATCAGCATTAATTCCTCTTCATTGATTATGCCAGCTTTTTTCCTTGGGTAAAGCATATTTACAAGGATCGTGTGAATATACCGCACTGTCAGATGCCTTATAACTGAGTTCTTATCATGGCCAGTTACATGCTTATTCCTCGTTATCATCTTCCAAACCATCTTGGGAACATCCTTGATCCTCGAGAGAGCTGACTCTTCCATATCTTGAAGCCCCAAAACGTCTCCTACCTCCCTGAAGGTCATGTGTTGGGTTTTTCCATTGAACTTTAATCTGATCCTTCTTATCCTTCCCCACCTTTCTCTCACATGCTCGGCGTCGTAATGGAATGTGGCATCCAGTAAGGCTAGGAACTGACAGGATACCTCTGGGTAAGTGGGGTAGGCCATAGAATAGAAGCTTGGCGTGTTCATGAGTTCCAATAAGATTTTGACATCCTTGTAAATACCTAAATCCTTCATCATTTTTGTGTCTGCAAACCTTGTGGGTAGCCAAGAGACACCATTTAATAAGTGATCATAAACCTGGGAGCTAGTAAGCTTAATGCTTTGATCCCTATCAACAGCCACCTCCTTGTCCTTGGAAGTAGACACTCTAGCCCTCTTTAGAGGAGCTTCCTCTTCCTCATGACCATCAGTACCTCCATCCCTTGTAGAATACCCCACACTCTTTCCTGCTTTCTCTTTTTTGCCTTTTACTCAGCCATAGCTTGCTGCCTGGATGTTTTATCGGCCCTTGTGAAACTCAGTTCAACATGCAGAGTCTTTCCTCATAGAGCTATATCTCTTCTTGCATCTTCTTTCTTTTCTGCATCAGTCTTCTACTTTGTTCTTGTAACCCATGATACCTTGCTTGAGATGAATGGAAATGATGTTTTGTTTCAAGGGAATAGATTACATTGGTGAAAGATCTGATTTAGGATGAGGAATGAATTGATTTGAGTGAGTTGTGGGGGTTTATGTTTGAGGGAGAATGAGATAAAGTGGCTGTGTGGGAGAAGCAAAGGATATAAAATGAGAGAGAAATAGGGGAGTGGGATAGGTTTCTAGGGTGAAGCAGTGGGGTCCACAGGTTTTAGGAAGAAAAATACTTACCTTGGGGTGCGAGAACGGCTTGGTGACCTCTTCTTGCTAACCCGCGCTGGATCATTCCCATGCTGGAGTGGTTACCACTCCCCGTGTTACACACCCGCTCCAGATTGATGTCAGAAATTGCAAACATGAGCGATATCCTCTTCTCGCGATAGATGCCCGCTCTGATCCTCCCTTAATGCTCAGGTATACAAGCGACCTGCTCAACTCGCTGTGCCCACCAGCTCTGGTGCCATGCTTAGAACTCAACAAGTCGCAAGCGGGCTCCATACATCGCACCATCGACCCGTGCTAAGCTGGATTTGCCTTCCTTCCTTGTTGCACTACCCCACTCCAGCCTAAAACTTGAACCTCCGGTATTAACTAGCGGCCGCACCAACTCGCTCTGAGGCTCTGCTCCAGATTGGGCCGCGAGCTGGAGTGCTAGAGCGGCTTCTCTGGCTCGCTCTGAGTACCTGCGCCGGATTTTCTCTCAGACTCAGGTTATGCGAGCGAACAACTGACCCTGAGCTACTGACCCGTGCTGGGATTGGTCGCAGCTGGATCGGCTTGTGCACACTTGTGCATATCGCTGCACTTGCCTGCTCCGAGGCTGCTGTTCCTTGCTCTGGCAAATTGTGGTGGACCATTGCCGGCTTGACCTGAGAAAACTCCAAACACGAATCAAAAAGTTCTAAAAGGAAAACTTAAAAAGATATGTACAAGGACAGACATGGGACTTCCTCCCAAGTGAGCTTGTTTTAAGTCTCTAGCTTGACTTCCTTTCTTTTTGGACTAAGCAAGGTTAGGATCGGAGAGTGGAACTGAGATTCCTTCCTCCTCTTTTGTAGTTCCCAAGTAAAGCTTAACTCTCCGTCTATTGACTGCGAAGTCCCTTCCATCCTTTCTCCACAACACAATTGCTCCATATGACCTCACTTCTTTGACCTTGAAAGGACCTGGCCATCTTGACTTGAGCTTCTCGAGAAACAACTTAAACCAAAAATTGTAGAGCAACACCTGGTCTCGAGCATTGAACTCTCTCTTCAGAATCTTCTTGTCATTAAGAGGTTTAGTCCTTTCCTTGTAGATAGATGAGCTCTCATAAGCATCAAGACGTATCCCATCAAGTTCACTCAACTGAATCAACCTCTTATCTTGGGTTGTCTTGATGTCAAAATTGAAAAGCTTTACAGCCCACTAAGTCTTGTATTCAAGCTCCACAAGAAGATGTTAACCTTCCCATAGACAAGGTTTAAAGGCGTGGTTCCCAAAGGAGTCTTATAGGCTGCCTATAAGCCCATAGTGCATCATCAAGCTTGATAGACAAATCTTTCCTTGTTGTACCAACTGCCTTCCCTAGGATGGATTTTATCTCTCTTTTGGAGATCTCCACTTGTCCACTTTTCTGAGGATGGTATGGAGTTGCCACCTTGTGTTTCACCCCATTCTTCTTAAGAAGATTCTCAAACAGTTTGTTGATGAAATGGGAGTCTCCATCACTGATCACCACACTAGGATCTCCAAACCTTGGGAAAATGATGCTCTTGAACATTTTGAGAACCACTTTAGCATCATTGGTTGGACTTGCTAAAGATTCCAACCATTTAGACACATACTCAAAAGCTACAAGGATGTAAATGTTACCAAAATAAGGTGGGAATGGTCCCATGAAATCAATACCCCACACATCAAACACTTCAACTTCCAGGATAGATGTTTTAAGGCATCTCATTCCTTTTGGTAATGTCTCCTCTTCTCTGGCATGGATCACATCTTGAGATAAAGTCTTGTGTGTCATTAACAGGTGTGGCCACCAAAATCCAAACTTGTATAACCTTAGCAAAGTGTTTGAAGGTAGCAAATTGACCTCCTTAAGATGATCCATGACAATGGCAAGGATCCATGCAATCTCTTCTTCAGCCACTACTTTTCTATGGAGTTGATCCCTACAAAGTATGTAGAGATAAAGTTCATCCCAATAGTACCTCTTCACATCCTTGTAGAACTTCTTCTTAACATAGCCTTCAAGTCCCAAAGGCTCTTTTCCACAAGCCAAGTAGTTCACCAAATTAGCACACCAAGATTCCTTCACTTCAGTTGCCTTAACCTCTTCAAGCTTCTTCCCAATCTCACAAAGCTTCATAACCGCCCTGATGGCCATAATATGCTCCTCTGGAAGACCTTCATCAATGAGAATACCATAGTCAACTCTCATCCGAGACAAGTGATCAGCTATCTCATTCTCAACTCCAGGCTTGTCTTTGATCTCAAGATCAAACTTTTGTAACATCATAATCCACCTCAACAATCTTGGCTTAGCATATTTCTTTGCCAAAAGGTGTCTTAATGCAGCATGATCAGTGTAGACAATCACCTTGGAGCCTACCAAGTAGCTTCTAAACTTCTAAAAAGCAAACACTATAGCAAGGAGCTCTTTCTCAGTCGTGGCATACTTCATTTGAGCATCACCAAGAGTCCTACTTGCATAGTATATCACATGGGTCTTCTTGTCTTTCTTTTGACCCAAGACTGCTCCCACATCATAGTCACTAGCATCATACATGATCTCCAAAGGAAGATCTCAATATGGTGGTTGAACTATAGGAGCAAGAATGAGCTCATTCTTTAGCTTCTTGAAGGCTTCAAGACACTCCTCATCAAAGTTAAAACAACTTCCTTGCATGGAAATTTTGTCAATGGTCTAGCTATCTTTGAGAAGTCCTTGATGAACTTTTTAAAGAACCTGACATGGCCCAAGAAGCTTCTGATGTCCTTAACTGATATTGGTGGAGCCAATCCAACCATCTCACCAATCTTCGATTTGTCCACTTCAATACCCTCTCTTGTGTCCCAACACATTCCCTTTCTTGACAATGATATGACATTTTTCCAATTAAGCACAAGGTTTGTCTCCTCACATCTTTGCAAAACCCTACACAAATTAGACAAACACGCAGCAAAGGAAGATCCATACAGAGAGAATTCATCCATAAAGACCTCCACAACATCCTCAATAAGATCCCAAAATATAGACATCATTTCTCTTTGAAAAGTTGCTGGTGCATTACATAGCCCAAATGACATCCTTCGATAAGCGAAGGTACCACAGGAGCACATGAATATTATATTTTCCTGATCATTGGGATGTATGGGTATTTGGAAGAACTCTAAGTATCCATAAAGGAAGCAATAATATGGATGGTTTGCAAGTCTGTCAAGCATTTGGTCTAGATGCAGCATTAAGTTTTCGGTAATCAGTGCACATTCTATGACCTGTTATTGTTATTGTGGGTATCAATTCATTCTTATCATTCCTAATGACGGTGATACCACCCTTCTTTGGAACTACATGCAAAGGAGATACTCAAGTACTATCTGAAATAGGGTAAATCACACCAACATCCAAGAGTTTGAGAATCTCTTTCTTAACAACATCTTCAAAGTTGGAATTCCACCTTCTTTGATGCTCTATAGAAGTCATTGTTTCATCGTCTAGATGTATATTGTGCATGCACAAAGAGGCTGATATCCCCTTGATATCTTCAAGTGAGTAGCCAATTGCTTTTCTATACTTTTTAATCTCAACTAAAAGTGTAAAAATGAATTTTCATTTTGTTGGCTACTCACAATGACAGGATATGTGTTATTAGTACCAAGAAATGCGTACTTTAAACCAAGAGAAAGAGGTTTAATCTCCACCTTGGATGCTTTGAGCTCACTCCAATCAGCTTGTTGAAGATACTCTTGTAGGGTGCCTAAGGCAACATTGAAGACAGCTTGAGGAAGCTCATGAAAGTTGTCTACTCCATTCAGCTCTTGTGAGAGTCCAACATCCTCACATACCCAATGCTCTCTTTGTCATCAATCATTTGGGCCTATTTATCAACTGTTATAGCATGTTGTAGAGAGTCCTCTAGTGTCATCTCTTCAAGGAACTCATCAGCTAGGGCATCCATGGCTCAAGGTAGAAACTTTGCCTTGGATAATGGGTTTCTTCATCACCTCTTTGACATCAAAGTGAGGAGTATTCCTCTTTCCAAGATGAAGATCAGTCCTGCCTTCTCTAACATTCACAATGACACCAACAGTGGCCAGGAATAGTCTTCCCAAAATCAAGGGGTCCTTAGGCTCTTTATCCATCTCAAGTACCACAATATCAGTAGGCACTTCACAATTTCCAATCATCACTGGTAGATTTTCCAAGATACCTATAGAGAGCTTCATAGAGCGATCAACTAACACCAGAGAGATTCTACACTTCTTGTAGTGTGTAAGACCAAGATTCTTTGCAATAGATAAGGGCATAAGGCTAACACTTTCTGCCAAGTCACATAGACATCTCTCAAAGGACAATGAACCAATATCATAAGGTAGAGTGAAGCTTCCTGAATCCTCAAGCTTCTTTGGAATTGTCAGCCTTTTGATAATGACATTGCACTCATGAGTAAGAACCATCATGCCTTCCATCTCCTTCTTCTTCTGAGTTATATCATCCTTCAAGAACTTGCTATATTGAGGAATCAGCATGAAAACATCAATAATGGGCATGGTAACCTGAATCTCACTCATTTTCTTCTTAAAGAGTTCTTTGTACTTTTCCAAAAATTGCTTCTTGAATCTCCCTGGAAAGGAATCTTTGGCTTATAAGGAGGAGGAGTGAATGTAGCTTGTGTTGAAAAAGTAGTACCTTGTGCCGAGCGCTTGCTCCAACCTGCTCCCAAAGGTCTCTCAAAGGCTTGGTGATAACCCGAGGATGAAGAGCGACCCCCTTAACTCTCTCTACAAGCTCGCTCCATTCTTCTTTCGGTACCAAGGAGTGCCGAGCGGTGCATAGGGTCGTTGTGCATGCACTTAGTAGTTTGCGATGGTAGTGTCCTATCCAGAGCGGGTGCCATAACTCGCTGCACCACCTCGCTCCAAGCCATGTCTGTCCAGAGCGGGTGCCATAACTCGCTGCACCACTTCTCTCCAAGCCATGTCCGTCCAGAGCGGTTTCTTGAGCTCACTGTCACCTCCAGCTTTGCATTCCCCACTTGTCCAATGATCACTTCATGCTCCCAAACACCTCCAAAGAATACTCCAACACCTGATAAGGATTTATGCATGCAAATGAAACCTAGGAATGCCTAAATGCTAATCTAAATGATCAAAACGTATAAGAATGGGAGTTTAAAACAAGCTAAATGCACATGATATCAATATACCTTCTTGTAAGGCATGAAGACATACCGGAAGATCATCTCCATTGACATGGAAATAGTAGACATGTCTACATGAACACTATCTACCATGCCTAGGATCTCTACTCATGATACCACTCTGCAAGTATATTCATTGGTGAGCCCACGACCTCATGTTCACAAGTAGGATGACATCTTACTCATGAAACACGTCGATAAGTCTACAATCTGATTAGGCCATGTGTCTTCTCGATTAGATAGCCCCAATAAACTATTGGGATACACGACAAATGGATACGATCCACAAAGCCACACTCTTATATCAATTCTAATCATCTCCAAACAAAGATTTATTTTGAGCATCAGATCATATAGACATTTTTTCTAGAATTAATAGACTTTGATATTTCTTGAGGCCATACACGTTTCCGTCAAAATAAATCCTACTAGGTTGTTAAATTTTCCAGGCCATGATAGTCCGTGTAATGTCAAGAAGCGATTTCATGTTACTTAAGACATAAGATTCTGCTTGGAAAGTTTGAGTCATGTCATCCAAGAGTGCACGAGTTATTTCTCGACATCAAACATGAACCGAAAGAAATGGGAAAATTGTTAGAGATCATTAATCAAGCAAGTACATCCTTGAAAGAAACAAGACATATCCTCTTGGAAAATTGCTATACACGACAGTGTTATTGATTACCTACAATAATATTGATAAGCTAAATACTTGTTCGCAATGATAGTTAGTCTAGGAATTTAGTGAACATAATCTAACCTTTGTTTAACGCTTGTCTTAATCAATTGAATTCACAACAAGATTTTATATTCTAGGATCTACACATAGCATATAAAGTCTATACAATGACAGTTGGTTGATTTTATTATTATGGTTTGAGTTTTAGAATCGTCCGAAATAAAACATGAGCATCCACTGATTGCAGTTCTTAATTGCTTGGTTGATTTCCTTGGATCTAGGTCTTTCTCTCATGTGTTTACAACTCTCTTTTACTTTTTGTTATTTACTTCATTGCAACTATTTTTGTCTAGTTTAATCTGAAACTGTTAGTCTATTGCGTGAAACATAGAGTTCTTGGAGATTCAATCCCTATGTACTGCAACTGATGACTTCTGAAATTGAAGAGTTACTCTTAGGGTAAATTTGAGAATATCAGCAATAAAGTAAAACTTCTAGTTAAATTTAGAACATACTTACTTATAATACGGATTTCAAAACCCTAGAAAAAGAGATTAACTATTACTCACTTTCATCTAAATTGCATGCAACTAGAACTAGAATTTATACATCAATATGTACTCATACTCTTAAGATCAATAAACAATTTCTTTGATCTCTTTTTCCTAGTGAACTTCTTATTTCCATAGTGTCACCAAAACCTAGTTTATTTTACCCAAACATGAACCATAAACCTTAAGATCTAAAGATAAACCCTAGCTAAAAATTTGGTGAACTCAAACTGATAAGTGTACATCATACGGTATATCCCTAAAATTTGAACCTAATCCCTTAAGTTTAAACTTCAAAACTTAATCATAAATCGATGTTTTACGTAGGCTTTGTAAAAACTGAAGGTTCAAATTTAGTGGTTTAGCATTTATGATTTCTCATATGGGTAAATACTAGCTAGCCAAGCATTATTAATCCAAACAGATTAATGTATCTTATATCCAACTTAGCTTCATCCATCTTTATTAACCTTAAGACTTTTCAAAACAACTTTGAAACATTCTCAATTTCTTGCAAATTTTATATGTTAATAATGAACTTTCATGTGTCACTTTGTAGAAAATATTCTTATCTTCCTCGTTTGACTTTTCTATTTTTCAGATCTAATTGATGCTTATTGATAAATTTACTATATTCTCAGTATCAGTAAACTTAAACCTTCTATTAGACATCATTGAACTAAATCTACAAAGGAGTAAAAAGTAGGAGAGACCATAAAATAAAATAAAGTATCCTGACGAGATTGTTTATTCAGAAAGTCGTATTAAAGAGGCATTCACAAACTTCATACAATTTATTCATTGCTATAAAAACTTTTTATAAAGTTTTAAGAACATTTATATTTTACATAAACTTTAATTTTATAAGTAAATATAAAATTTTAAATCTATAATAGTATATAATATTTATTTTAAAATATATTTTGTTTATTTTTATAAAGTATGAAAATAAGAAAGGAATATAAATTTTTTATAAGAACTATAAATTTTCTAAACTTTTATGTTTTTATAAAAAAAAAATTGAACTAAGTTTAAAAATTTATGGAACATATAGTTTCGCTAATCGTTACTTTTTATTTTATACCATGTAAAAGATATTTCTTAAAAAAAGTTGTATATTTTTCTAGATTTATTTGTATTCGACAAAGTGGATGAGATACTCATAAATATTTGTAAATACCTGTAAATTTTGAGATATCTTGAAAACTGAAAAACTGGATATCTGTATTTTTTTCAAGCAAATACATATCGAAAAATTAAATATCCGTAAAATATGAAACAAATTATAAAAACTAAAAATTATAGTAGTATTTCATTTGTGTCCATCCTAGTCATCCAGTTGACATTACAAAATTAAGGGTAAATGGTAGTATAACACAGGTAATAGGTTAGTTTATTAATTATACACCTTTTTTGAAACTGCAATTTACACATATTGGGTTGAAATAGAAGTCAGATCTTAAAATTTCTCTACTAAATATCTGTGGAACTGATGATCCAAGGAATCTTTCTTTTTTTCTAGTAAGACAGGAGGAATCTGACTGGAAGGTCCGGAAATTTTATCTTACCATGTCGTTTTCGTATCGGTGGAAAGGATCATTTGTCTCAAAATGTGTGTGTGATCTTCATGTTATTGAATGTCGTGTCATGTGTTTGTCAAGAAAATATGGTCCTTCACAAGTGGTATAAAAATCAAATAAAATATATTTCTTTACAAACCAATGGTCACATCGCATTAGTTGTATTTTCTGTCTCAACCAACAAATTCAAACTAAATTAGTTGTATTTTCTGTCTCAACCAACAAATTCGAACTAAATTAGTTGTATTTTCGACATCTCTTACCATTCGCTTGATTCTCCAAATTCCTTCGAACTCCTGTTTGATGATTTTTTAAGTAAAAGGAAAAACTTTTATCAAACCTTTTAACCTCAAAAAAATTCTTGTGAAGCCCGAAGCCAAATATAATTTCATAGGACTAAATGCCCTTAACATAATTAGTGTATACATATCAATATGGTGGAATGGAATTAAAGAGTAAGAAGACGATACGATCAGTGATTTTGGCTTTCTCTGGAGAGCCATGGCCATCTCCATATTGATACATGCATTGCGACATACGTGCCAAATTCATTACCGATTCCACAAAATTTTGAGGGATTAGGGAAGAGCGACTTTGCATTTTCTCGTAATTCATTTCGTCCCACATTTCGTTGATCATCTGCCGCACGTGCACACGTGCTTTCACTTCCGAAGCTCCAGTTTCGTTCATGTAACACTGGATCGATTTAGGGACATCTCCTCTCGCCAATTCATCCTATACATAGATACAAATATTCATAAAATATAAGAAGGCCATGTATCAGTTATTTGACTTATTTCACATGTACTACATGTCTACATGCATTTTTATTGTTTCAGTCATGTTTCTGATCAAACGTTTAAAGATTATTCTTATAATATTGGTGGGGAACATTGTAATCATAGTTTTAAAGTACTTGAACAAACCGTTAAATTTTTATTGGCGGTTGATGGCTGTAATGAAAAGGTTGGTGTAAGAACCGCGGTTAAATGAGAGTTACAAGTGATGACAACCTTGCGACTCCAGCTAAAATAAAAGAAAACTTGGAAGAAATTGGTTTACCGGCGAGGTTACAAGGTCGTTCGCTAGACGGAACACAGACGCAGAGCATCGGACGATTTTTTGTTGGTGTTCGGACAAAGTTTCCAGAACTTGAATAGAGAGTTGGTCGGATAATACGCAGTAGAAGTGAACAAATATCGTTGGGGCTGCTATTGATTTACAAGCATTTTGCATATACTCTTCCATATTTGGTTTGTGCCCTCTTTTGTACCATATTGCTTCTACTAAATATGCATTGCATACATCTGCCCACTAAAATGTAAGATAATTAGAAAGGAGATTATCTACAATATTTACAAGAGTTTCCATGATTTTAAGACATAAATAATGGTTTCTTTTTTTTTTTTTTGCAGGACATTTAGACAAATATGTGATAAAATAATATCCTAATACTCCTAAGAAAGGACAAGTATGTAGAAGTATATATATATATATATATATATATATATATATATATGTGTGTGTTTGTGTGTGTGTGTGTGTACAATAATAATAATAAAGCATTAAGCGTCCATTAGATATACAAATCTACCACTTAAAACTAGGTACCCTAAAATTCTAGAAAATATGTTACAAAAATGTTATGTTCCAAAAAAAAAAAAAAAATGTTACAAAAAAGTTTCCTTGAAGATAATTATTAGTATACACTTACAGACTTTTTGAGGAAAGGAATCACATTGATATTTTTAGTTCTGAGGATATCACATCCAATGCTATTGACTTCATTGTACACAACAAGAAAACACAACCTCATGTACTCGGGGAGTTCATCAAGACGATTTACATCCCAACTGCAACATATTTATATAGAGAAAATTAAATCAGTATCATGTTTAAACATAATTTATAAAAACAACCAAAAACATTGATGTACAACTGCAAGTGTGGAGTCTTTACTTTTCAAACGCGGTAGTGAAGAGTTGAAGTTCTTCAAGAGTGCCATAGATATCGTAGATGTCATCGATAGTAGTAAGAAGTGCATTTATTTTGGCCATTATTCGTCGAACGTAACCAAATTGAGGCTCTTGGATTTGTCCAACAGTCCAAAAATAGTTCTCCACTATTCTATCTCTTGCAAAGTGAAGTTGATTAGCTAAACCTGTCTCCCTCCACCAGCTTCACACCACATGAATATCAAGAGGAACATATAAATAATATAAAATTATTCTACTTACAATATGGTATATTATTTGTGCACAAAAAATATGCTATATTATTTTATATTGGTGATTTCTAAATTAATTGAATATTTATGTATAATCATTCAGATTCAAATATGATAGAGTTCCACATACTCAGTTGAGTTTAAAAGGGCTGGAATACCATGTTAAAGTTTATGATTTTTTCATCTTAAAACTAATTAAGGTCATAAATAAATGTATGGCTTATGTATTATTTGTTTTTATCTAGTGTTAAAATAGGTGTAACACATGTAAAATTGCTATATGACTAGTAGTTAATATATACCTGGAGACGTATTTGAGCTCTTCTTGGTGAACAGCTTGCACGATATTGAAATCGAGCTTGACGAATTCAAATAAGACAAGGTTCTTGTTAGGTCTCTTTCCATACATATCTATGTACCATCTCGTGGCTAGCCTTCTCATTCGCCAATAGTAGGGCATATCTAACGCTTGGACCACCATCTGTACGATGTCACATGATGCTAAATCTTTACCATTAGTGTCAACAAAGTCTCTGAGTTTTTGTGTTGCAAAAATTCTGATGACTTTTTGCAGATTAATATCCGATTTTGTTGAAAGATATGACGCCTCGTACAGAGATATCAGACCATTTATATCACCGCTCTCAAACCTCGTACAGTTCTCCATGAAAACATTAAATACATCTGTAATAAACAATTTCATGAGATATACTAACTCAACTGATATTCTTTTAGAATACTTTGGTTAAAGAAACAAAGATATTACACATTGTATCTTTTCTTTTCTCCCTGATCTAACCGGAAAACGTCGTTTTGCATTAAGCTAAACACATATATATACTACACATTATGAATGGTAATAAAAAAATAAAGAAAATCAAATTTTAAATTTTACATCAAACTTTTTCTAAATTGATAGAAGAAACTTTAAAACCTCTATAAAAACGAAGGGAGTGGAAACATATTTACCTTCTGAAACATTGAAACCATGTTGTCTGAGTAGTCGGAATTCCAGCGCTGTGGCATGTAAATCTTTTTCAACTTTATACTCAGTGAAGTTTCCTCTATCTTTTTGATAAGAAGTTGTTAGTATATTGTCAATTTCCCGTTCAAAATGGTAAGAAACCCCTAATTTTTGTAGATCGTCAATGAGCTTGAATTGCCCGGTGTGAGTCATACTCTCATCATCGAGCATCTTTCTCACATTTTCTTTCAACAAATCTCTGTCGCGCACAAATTTATCATTCTGAAACCAGTGGACATTGTAAATGAACATAGCTATGAACATATTCTACATCTTTCTAGATCTTTATTGTATATAGGGAATACTTATGTACCGTATATTTATTCTCGACCGAGAGGAGATCGTGATGGTCCCAAAGAGAAGGCTGATACTTTGCGGAACGACGAGGAACAACTGGAAACTCATCACCCGGTGTCGTTTTAGCTACTATGGCGCATGTGAATGACCGAGGACGTTGAATACTCTTCACAAGGGCATTACTATATATAAGAGGTGAACCCATCTGCAGTAGACTGGCCATAGAAGAAAATATTACTTTAGGTATCTGATGGTTGATACCTTTATATTCGCGTGTGTATATGGATACTTATATACGGTATATTTGTGTCCACGCATTTGCCTAGCTAGGATCACATGCATTTGAGTACTTATATAGTGCCTTATTGTGATTTGAAAACATGAATTGCCTTTATATAATAAGTTTTGTGAAGGGCGTGATAGGGAGGGGCCATAAAAAGGAAAATATAAGAAAAATACCTTAAGAATTTGGTTTCTCTTCTTTGAAATTGAAGTGTGTACATATGTCAACTATGAATGTTTTTACGCCATGAACCAAAATAATAATTATAAATAATATTATTTTGTTTTTCAAAATAATAGTTTACATTGTGATATTATTATATTTATATTTTAATTTCACATATTTAGAAAAAGAAATCTTAAATGTTTTTTTTTCTAAAATTTTGTTTCTTTTGATTTGGTTTAACTATTTCAGTTTATTTATTTAAATTTCAATAGAGTTTAAATTATATATCATAAAAATATTATTTATATTATATTTATTAATTATTTATTTCAAGTATGTATTTTATCCCTAATTTTAAGTATGTATGTACTTAAATATATAAAGTATAATAAGTTTTAGATCTTTTTGTTTTAGTTAAAATAAGTCAAAATGGTAAAAATCAAATTTGAATTAGCTTACTGAACCAATAAATTCTAACAAAATATTAAATATTAATTATCAACAAATATTTTTATTTAATTAGTGTTTCTTTAATTTTGTGTGTTAAAGCACATTTATAATTAATTTTAATATATATATATATATACTTATTTATAAAAATATGATGTATAAGTTAATGTCAAATTTTTACGCTGTAATTATATTTAGTTTATTTGTTTATTTATTTTATGTATATTATTCTAGTGGTGATATAGGATTTATTAGTTATTAATATATTTCAAAAATCTTACCAAAATAAATATTATACCTAAAATTTATTTATAATGATAGTATAAAAGTTATTAGCCAATACCATATTTGAAAAGTGTTTCCAAACATATAAAATCTTATAAGAGAATTATATATGTTATAATTAAATTGATGTCATGTATCTTTTCTAAATCATATCATTAAAATAATTTTAGTGAGAATGAATGTTATAGTAACATATCTCCAAATCAATTCTCAAATAATATCTAAGAAATTTCAGTAGGTAGTTATCAACCAATTATGGAGTCAGACGTGGGGTTCTGACCACAAAGTTGTCTACAAAGAATTCTCTTTCAGATTACGTAAATTTTCATCAACAATTGAAAGAGTATATTGGACGACTTATACGGTACACTCGATCGAGGCTTTACGGAAGACATCATTATGCCAGCAAGCTAGCCGTGTTAAGCCTAACCAACATGTAGCCCTTGCAAAAGGCTGACAAGTGGACAATGAAACCACCAAATAACTAGGAATCCAAACCCAGTAGAGACAATCGTACAAATAATGTACCAAACTTTCCTTACAAGAAATCAAATTTATAAACTTTAAAGACCAAGTTATGGATATTTGATGGATTATGTCAACACTAGATGTGACATATCATTTTTCTTCTGCCAAAGTGTTTCATACAGTTCCATATACTCTTTCTCCATTTTCAAGGGCTAGGGGATTAAGCATGCTTAGTATCTTTCCTTTATTGGTGCCTGCTTAATCTCTTTTAGTCCCACTTGCGACTTGTTAGAGAATGTGATCACGGACTTTCCTTTATTGCTACATTAGCCTTAAGCTTTTTCATATTGGTTCAAGATTGTCTTAAGGTTTCAAAATTCTTTGATTTTGCTTTGCTGAAGAACATCATGCCATCCGCAAGTGAAATGAGTGTTCCAGCACCCAAAGCTTTGTGGCATAGAGGTCATATATAATTTCACTATACATTATGAAAATGTAAGGCGAAAGTGAGTCTCCATGTCTGATCCCTCGCTTTGGTGGCATGATATGCTCAAATTATCCTAAGAGCAACTCTCTCATATAAGAGATCGGTGTAGTACTTAGAGTAATTTGAGCTTATCAAATTTGGCGGGGAACTATGATCATCATTAGACTATGTGTAGGATTTTATTTAGATTTTCATTTTTAGTTTACTTACTTTTATTTTCATGTGTTTTAAGTATATGTATATGAGTACGAGAAAAAAAAAGAAAAATAGCTCAAAGATCTCTCAATCCAAGAGCTACTGAAGCTGGAGATGCACAAAATATGGCTACTGGGGAAGGACACTACAAGGTGTCGAGAGACACCTCTCATAACATAGTGTCAACAATACCAATTATGTGTTGATCGACACCATTCACGGCAAAACAAAGATGGTTGCTCTGAATGTGTTGATTCATAATATGCAAGGAAACATGCATGACCGAGAGGGTCATCTATGTAATGTAGAAAATAGATGATTAGGGAAGTTGTCATCCCTGATGAAATTTTTATTGCTTTGAAGGGTGGGATTGAATGACAGAGGGCACTTAAAGACTACAACATGCTTGGTGAGTTCTATGCTAACAGGCCTACTACTCGCCGTTCATGATCTTCCTCATGAGCATCCCATGGAAGACAAAATTACATTCGAGAATTTAGCATTGATCATTAAGTTCAATGGAGTCTTTTGTTCAGACTACATAAGTTCTGAACCCTCCCCACCCACAAAAATTATAACAATACAAGACACACCACTAATTAGTAAATCTAAACCCTAATCAAGGAAGTATAAACCCAAATAGAATGTATATAATATGGTTTACTATATCCAAACCCTTACTTGGTAAATCTAAACCCTAGGAAGAAACCTATAAACCCGAGGGAATGTTTTATTATATATCGCCAAAGTAGTACAAAATTATAACCCCATTCACAACCCCTAAA